>VZTH01017875.1:720617-750206 GCA_013397815.1 Aleadryas rufinucha | reverse complement strand
GGGCGCGGCCGCGCACCGCCTCCTGCGCATGCGCCGCCCCTCGCGGCCCCCCGCGCGCCCACTTCCGTGCCGGCGGCGCGAGAGGGGCGTTTCCGGCGGGAGCGGGGGAGGGGCCGCGGGCGGCCCCCGGTACCGGTGTCCCGGGAAACCATAAATAACTACGCGTGAGCTCCTTTCAGCGAGTCTTGGCTTCCTTTGAAAGCGTTTTGCCCTTATTCACTCACTGGCGGGTTGCTGGCAGCGCGCCCTCCAGAGCACAGGGCTACGGCCATCTCTGCGGATACCCCCCGGGGGCTCTGAGCGCCGTGTGAGCGCCAGACCCTCCTGCTCCTGTGCGGCCGCTGATCGGCTCTTCTCATCGCCGGAGGAACAACAAAAGGTTTCCTCTGTGTGGATCCTCTCTGCAAAGCTGCTGTTGTACAGGGGGGTGAGGAGGGGTGAACTCCCGGCTTCCCAGCCTTGCCGAAATAGCACATAATGAAGGGTCAGCAGAAACAGGAAGGACAGCCTCGTGGCTGAAGCACTGCACTGAAGCCATCAGTTAGGAGGTCTGTTCGGTCAGTTCTGCCTTTAACACTGACTTCATTTATGTCCCAGGGAAGTTACTCTACGATTGTGATGAAAATGCCCACCCTTCGAGGAATGTGCAAGGCTTTCCCACTTGATTCCTCCACCTGAACCTAGAAGTAACCTTTCTCCCACAAAAAAAAAACCCAATCAACCAGCCCTCTCAGCAGAAGTGTCCCAGCTTTCTGCAGGGGAGCTCATTTATCTCTTTGAAATGAATAGCAGCTGTGATTACTCACCTTACGTTCCCATGAGGCTCCACAAAGCTCCTGCTGCCTCTGCTAGTGCAGCCCAGGGCACTGATAGAACAGCCTGACGCTTTCCCAGCCTTCGCGTTACAGACGCTTTGGTAGTTGGCCAGAGAACATCCAGCGCTGCAGGACCCGGGCATCAGTCTGGTCCTACAGGAACAGTTGTTCTCTTGCTTTGAAAGCTGTTGCAAAGGCATCCAGCTAGATGTGCCTGACTTCTAGAATTGCAGACTGCAAACACCTAGTGGGGTCAGGCAACAAACCAGTAGTCTGGGGCCAGTCCTTGGAAATTTCTTCCCTCAAAAGAAAAATGAGATAGAAATCCCTGCCCTAGGGTCATTTCTTCTTAGCTTGCTTAGTTCTCACATACGAAGGATGAGTCAAGGCACAGTGTTCATCATACCGGTGAAAAAACTCTCATATGCAAAGCATTTTTCTCCCATTTTAAAATGTGGTCTGAAATACACAACTTCAACTACTTAACATTTCTACAGGCAGTTAGAGAGCCAAGGGCAATTTGTATTTTACTGCAGCTGTAATAGTCTTACTCTCACAAAAAGGCTTAAGAACCACAGAACACTCTGCCAGAGACATCTCACCATGATGTGTGTGGGGAGAAGAGAGGTGACTGCACGTGAGCACCTCCAGTGTCACTGAACATCCATGGGGTCACTGAACACCCGTGGAGTCAGGCTGCCTGCAGTTCTCCACAACAGTCTGGCATTCTGCCCTGAACCCACAAGGACCAAAGAAGTGTCATACAGCCTCATTCTTGGTGCCCTCTACCCACAGAGTTTATAAACCATGAGTTATACATCCAAAAATATTGGGTTTGGGGAAGTTAAAGAGTGAATTATGGTTGTCAGCTCCCCTGCTGATTGTTAATGCACCTCTTGAGAGAGCGGTGTTTTCTGCAATGGCTCAAGGAAGGAAAGCCAGCCAAGTCAACTCACAAAAGGCTGCTGTACAGTCTGGAGCTCCAAGCTTTATCCCACACCTCCAAGAGTCATCCATGGCCAGGCCTCCAACTCCCCCAGGGTGTGCAGCTGATGGATAATGCTTTCGCACTTTGGTGACAGTCCCCGTGCTCCCTCCTCCACTGTAGCTTCAGCTTGGATTCTGCTCATTCACATCTGCTGCTGCTGCTGCAGCTCCAGGGGTTGCTCGTGCCCATGCTCCCAGGACTCTTAGTGTTTGTGCCAGGCTAGAGGCAGGCTGAGGCTTTCCTTCTCTCTTCATTCATTTGCTTCTCAGGTGTGAACTCAAGCTGTCATTTGGCAGCTCCCCAGTAAACCTACATGATCTTTCTCTTGGCAATAGGAGAAAGCTGTCAAAATGTAAAGGAGAAGGTTCTCCAAAAGATGCTGTTAGGAGTTTAAACTTGGATTAGCAGCACCAGAGTGTGGGGAGAAGGAATTGTTAATTGTGTCATCTTCTCTCTGTGCCTTTGGGTGCCACCAGGGCCTGCTTTCAGTGGAAACCTGTGAGAGCCCATCTGCTCTCAGATCTGCACTCAGCATCAGCAAACCTCCTTACAGGCAGCTCCCACCCATGGGTCAGGCATCTCTTGACCTCTCAAGGGCTCTGCCTGTGGTTCTTAGGGCATAAGAAAAAGCATTATCTGAAATACATGCACACAGCTGTTCACCAGAGTAGCTGGACTAACCTGTCTGCATAATCAGGTGCTTGTTATCACAGCATGTTTACATTTTAATAGGATACTCATTTATGGATTTAAATTTAAACATGAAGAGCTCTCCTGTCAGAATAATGGCCATCCTATAATCCTCTGTATACATCCCAAAAATAATTAGAAATAGTGTTTAAATTAGATCAACTGAATCCAACTACCACTTCTCTAAATTTACATAAATTACTTCCCATCTGTCAAGTGATGTGCTAAACTAATTTTAAGTTTTTATATTCCCTCAGCCCTAATTTATTACACATTTTAACTTCTCCAATTTTTTTCAATCCTTTTGTGCAAGACCTTCCCTTATATCAGTATCTTCAAGACTGAGAAGTGAACACATTTTTCACCTAAAGGTGCTGTTCAAACAGTCACCAAAAATAGACAGGCAAGCAGTCTAGAGACCTTAAGTTGGAGGTCAAGATTCAAAAGCACAGGGAGACCACTATTCTTCCAAGTTCTCTCACATGTCAGGGTTTTACCCATGCCAATCACCCAAGGGAGTCCCCTCCTCACAAAACCTTGCACAGATGAGCCAACCATTGGTCATGTGCAGTCCTGCAACTGGACACTCTGCATGGGTGTCCCACACATACAGTTTGAATCATCAATTCTTAATTAGAGAAAAGTAATCATGGGGTAGCTCAAAAGCCACCTGTTTTGCACACAGTAAGAAATCACAAAGTCTCTTCCATTTTCTTTGCTTTATGGAGAACTGAACAGCACAGTCACCACGTAAGGGGTGCAAGTAAACATCCTCTTTAGACAGATGACCAGGTCAGATCTCAGACAGATCCTGCTGCAGGTTTTCAGTTCACTTCTTTATATAACTGTGCTCTAGTTTTATGAGCATTTTTCCTTTTTTCTTTTTCATTCTTTGTAAACAGTAGAAACAAAAGCTGAAAAATCCCTGTGCTGCTGCATCACATGGAGCTGAGCAGATTTGCAGCTGGATAAAGGACAAAGGACTCTGGCACCAAAGTTTTGGTCATGTGTACTGACAATATATATAGGCCCATGCCCTTTAGCTGGAAGGTAGCATTTACTGGAGGGGTGAGGGAGGGAAGGAAAATTGGGCAATTGAAGAAAATAGTCTTTAACTGAAGCAGGTACCTTCACTCCCCCAGCAGAGACATAGTCTTCACACTTGCTTCACAGTGTGTCTGGGTCTGCCTCTGCCTGGATGGCCACTCTTTGTCAGTCTCATAATCCAAAGTTTCTGAAGCAAAGAGCAGTTTATTTAAATCCCATGGCTATTCCAGAATGCTGGGGTGGCCTCCCAGCACAGAATACAGCTGTCTAATGCTGCAACAAATGCTGTCAGAATCCTGAGGCATCTTAAACACTCAACCTCCAGTGCTCACTGTAAACCAGATTGAAAAACCCACACACCCTGAAGCTGCACATTCTCCTCCTGCTTCCTCAGGCATTCAGCAATTTGCTGGGCAATCAAGATTATAACCACAGATAACTTCTCTGCTTATGAGAAACTACAGCTGGGTAAAAGGCTTGCTGCACAAAGGTACGAGAGGTGACCGATGGAGTAGCTTCCATCTCATGGAAGTGTTTGCCCTAACATTGCTATTTCAGAACCACCTAGTGCATGATTGACACCTGATACCTCACAGCACCTCCAGAGAGGAACAGGACATGTTGCAGAGATTCAGACTGTCTGTTTGAGGGCACATCTCATTCCAAATCCCAAGCTTTTTTCTAGTTTTCTGCTGAACTTTCTTTCAACAGAGCACTGTGTGAGGACAGAGACAGTACAAGGGGAGGAACACTCCCAGGGAGGAAGAGGTCAAGCTAAATAGGAAAAATAATTATCTCTTTCTAACATTTCAGATTTTAAAAGAAAACAGGCAACAAATGGTCTCAAAGAGAGGCCAGCACAAAGCACAGTTGCTCATCAGTTTCCTTCCGAGGGTTCAAACGACAAGCATTCAGGGAACAGGGCAGGAAAGAACAGCTCTAATTTGTTTCTCCTGCTGGTATTCCTTCTATAAGATGCTAACCCAGACCAACTGCCAGTCCTTTCCCACGCTGTCCTAACTCTGTGGCATTCCCCAGATAAGGTCTGATATGGCCACTGAGCCACTGAAAGGTAGATAAAGGAGTTAATGCTCCAGTCCAGCATATACAGAAATTCATCCTCTCTGAACTATTGATTCTGGCTCACTACGGACTGGAGTACGTATTACTGACCTACTGATGCTTTTTTCACATTTTCAAGTTTGATCTGCAGCAGCTGCGACAGTCAGAACCATTCTCTGACGTCTTTGTTTCTTCCTGAAAATAAAGTTCAGATTTTTAGGTACTCACATAGCTCCAGGAACACGCCCCCTGGAGATTCCCTAATCCTGTCCTGTTTGTAATACTACTTTTACCACATAAACCGCTCTAAAAATATTTTATAACCTTGCATATTCTTAAGAGCCACCAAACCCAATGTGTGTTGTTTCTGTAACTAGCATAACTCTCTTGCATAGGAAGTATAATTAATCACATCTCTGAAGTCATCTTTCCTCCTTCTATCACACATCTGGACAAGTAATCCCCTTTCTCAAGGCTGTGAAAGCAGCTTCTCCTTGCACAGGTTCTCTTTACTACAGTCTGCATCTCCCTCCTTCCCCCAACTGCTCTGTCCTCTTGCTTGGCAAACATACAGGAGCATTTCAGCCCTTTCTCTCACCCACAGCTAATTTTGACAGTATGGGAACAACACAAATCTCAATGATGCAGTACTGCCTAACAGGAGGTGGAGGCTGATGGCTCCCCATGGGCGCAGTCGTTTCACCCACCTGAGTCTCAATCCAGTTTGACAGAAATATTTATGCACAGAAGGCAGCCAGGCCTCCCCCCACGTCTCCTCTGAGAGGGAGCCTAAAGGCCTTATTTATTTCAAAGGGAAAAGCATCTCTGAGTTATACAAGTGAGCTTTTAGCAGGAAGGACTTAAGAGCCTAAGCCGTACCCATCCTGCTGTAAACTAGTCAAAGCCACAACCTCTGCGCCCTGGAGTAAATGACAGGACCCAAATGATTAATTGCCATGTGTCAGCATGGAAGGTTTGATCTGTCTCATACAGGTATAAGGATTTTTTTTCCATCTTCATCTATTTAGGATTGGGCTTTCCAGAAAATACAAGGGAGGATTCACACCCCTGAATTCAAATGGAGCAGGGTAACCTAACCTATTTTGCACATGCCAGCCTTAGCTAACAAGCTTCTAGTGGGTTAGGACTGAGCTGGGTGTGCAACTGGGCTGTACAGCAGCTTAGGACATTGGTTCCAACAGCCCCTATCACCCTACTGCTTCCCCAGCTGGGAATGGGACTGCTGCAGGAGACATCCCGAGGGTGAGGGTAGAGGGGAATGGCTAGAAGGCCATAGGCTGGTCACTCTTCACCTAATGGGAGTCTGGGGTATTACTGATGGATAAATAAAGCTGAACTCTGGTGATCAAAGTAATCATACAAGTCTGTGCAGATACCTGGCCTCAGAGATTTATTTGAATCAGGAACACCAAGGCAATTCATCCTCTCTTAACAGCCTCATTCCCTGCTCTGTGTGCTCACTACCCATGGGGCCCAGCTATGCAATCGTTCCCCTCCTTCTCTCTCTGCGCTTTCCTGCAGCATGTAGTCGCTAAATATAATCTGACAGCTTACTTTCTCTGGTCCAGAGCCTCAACATCCATGCACTGCTTCTCTGTGCCAGAAGCTCTATTTTACAAGTCAAACCACAGTCTCCCCCCCAGCTCATCTTGTATGAAAAATGAGCATATCTTCACATCCTCGCTCTTTCCATATCCAGCACTGTTGTTGGAATGGGCTCACACAGCAACTGCAGTAGCACAACCCCCAAAAATCTAGCAGCCTCAGAGCCACACAACCAAGAGTTAACTTCTGCAAATGCCAGCTAGACCTTAGCTCTAATCAGTTCATCCACTTACACTAGTTCCAGTTTTGGCTTATTTCTAAGTCTCTTTGAAGCCGTCACACATGTATCATTTCATTAGATAGCGGAGTTCCCACATTCAAGTGGTACCTTACTACTTTTCTGCACCTGCCTCACCAACTTCACAAGGTGCCATATTCCTCTAATGTGCACTCACTGAAATGTCATTGAAACCTGTTTTCTAGATGTATTTCCTGACCTATTGCACACCAAATCTCAAGGCCAAATCTCAAGGCCAAATCTCTTAATTTTATTAATTCCAGAAAAATCTGATCCTTGTCAGTATATGTGACACTTCCAGCCAAAGAGGTTATTTAGCCACTTGTTAGTTGCACTCCTTGATTCAGAAATCCAGAGCTCATTAGAGTACTGAGTGCTGTTTAGGGCCATACATCACTAGGATAAAGGGATTATTTCAGGGCACAGACTGGCTATCATCTCTAATATGTAGGAAGAGGAGCAGAAGAGCAAACATATACAGCTGGTGTGCTTTTGCTTCTCTGTTGCCAATCTGATATTTCAAGCTGTTTTTATACAAAGGAAAAAGCAGAATGGAGAAATCCTCATCTTAAAAAAATGAGAGCTGAGAGCTCAGTGAATTCAGCAGCTCTTAGGATAAAATACCCACAATCCATTCCCCCTGGCTGCCTCCTCAGGAACCAGCAGTATTTCTCACAGCTTTCCATTAACCACTTTTATTATCTGAACGTCTGCCCACATGAGTAATTGAGTGAGTCACATCAGCAAAAGATTTGTGGAGTTTTATGAGGAGGCTACACTGCAAAATTTTTTGAAATCACAGTTTAATTTACAGAATGAGGATTTTTAGCTGTGGTGACAATTTCAAGACCAGTGCAGCAGTAGTGGGAGAAAGAAACACAGAAGTTCTTGAAGGTAATTGAGTAAATGTGATTGCTCAGCTCAGTTTGCCACACTGGAATGGTACAGCTATAAAATATATAAAGGCTAATGCATGATGTATGTTTGCAGTATTTTCATCTTTACTATGTAAAAATCACCATCAAGCCTCCTCAAGTAAAAAAGACATTTGCTGTGAACTATGGTGTGTATACAGCAAAAGGCTCTACCTAGTTATCACTGCTGGGATATGAAACCAGAGGCCAGGCAACTTCTGTATCATTTCCTTTTTCTTTGCATTATGGCAATACCAGACTTACAAAGACATCTAGGTGTTTAAATAGTCAAGTAGCTGCTTGACTCTTTGGGAGTATTTAAAATCCAAATACCTAAAGAGATCCAAAAATTTGGTTCTCAACAACTGAAAGCCACAACTAGAATTTCAGTGCAGCTGTGCTAGGCGAATATATTGGATAGTCAATGGTATTCAATGCAATTGCACAGCATAAATAATAGTCATCCAAAGGTTTGCAGAACCAGGCCCATGGCTGAGGTTAATTTAGAGCATTCTGTTAACAAGCAATCAATCTGCTCCTTCCTTTTAGAACACTACCATCAAATCCAGGTGCAGGGTCTGTCAAATTTATTGTGAATTCTGCACAGCAGAAGAACTAAGTGCTCCCTCTGCTCCCAAATATCTTGCTTACCAATGAATGTTTCCCGTGGTATGTGACAGTGTATTCTTGCAGGCATCCCTGTCGGCCCCTGTTGACTCACATGGCTCACTCCTCTCCTCCCAAGGCACCTTTCTCCCCATTCAGACTGCGGGGAGAGCTTGCAAAAGCAGGACAGTCGCCTCACAAAGCCAGGGCACATTCAGAAACAAATCTGCCACACCTTTATCCCCAAGCAGGACTGTTGCAGGCCGTAGCCAAGCTGCCAGCAGGCAAGGCTATTGGGCCTGGAAACGGCATTTGTGGAAGCTGAGAGCCATGTAAGAGCACCCGTCCATGGTGCCACACGGCAGCGTTTGTCACTCCCTGCACAGCAGTGACCCGGCTCCTGCTGCCCCCGAGCCCTGCCCTGCCCCCGGCCGGCTGACACACACCAGGCACCCAGCAAATGCAGCTCCTGGCACACTGGCACTGCGGAGCAGGGACTGACACTGCTGCACTCCTGTGATTTAGGGATGGCAGCGTTCCTCCCTCTCCAGGAGCTCAGCCGCAAGGCAAGTGCACGGAGCGAAGCATCAGAGTGTGGCACAAAATACCACAGTGGCTTTAAAGGAAGCAATGGAATAAACACGATACCTGTAATCAGTAACTCACACCTAACAAGCCCTGCATGAGTATGTCAGTTGCTTTTCAGTCCAAGAAACTATAAAAGCCAGAGTATGCATTTGCATGTTAGTGCTGACATCAGGGCATTGCATTATTCACAGAATTAGGAACAATATATCTGACAACAGTGAATCTGATAGGGCATCCAACAGTGGCGTAAGTGCAGCTTTTTCCCATGCTGCTGCTAGGTTTTAACAATGAAGATGCAGGGAAGTTGACAAGTCATCCTAGCTAGATCTGAGCCTTCCTTATTCTGTATCAGGTCCTGGGCAATGTGAAACAGTGCTGCCAAGTGCCAATTTCCATAGTTTAGAATTTTGCTTTTTTAGACACCCTTATTTGCATCCTCTCCCTCCCCCCAAAAGATAAATAGCCAAATATGACTTACTTTTTTTCTCTCACTATTCCAATAGATTTTTGTTCCTTTCCTGAATTCATGGCCTAGGGAGGTTTGGTCAGGAAAAGAACCTTAATGGGTGAATTGTCCCTTCTGTTTTCTTTATGACTATTCATTCCCTCCCAGTCTCTCCTCTCCATGGTTTCTGAGCACAAAGTACTTGTAGGAACCATCTAGTCTATTGCTGAAACATAGGCGCTGAACTAGCAGGCACACAGCACTGCTGGATCCAGCTGGATCTTGTTCCATCAGTTAAATTAAAGAACTGAATCCAGTTGATGGCTGGGCTCACCAAGCTCTCTTTTAGAGAGGATACCCAGGGCCTTCTGCTGTAAAGCTCTGAAGGGGAAGATGATCACTTTATCCTTGCTGCAGTGTCTGAGTCACCACTGAATTGGAAGCAACTGTTAAAAAAAAAAAATCCTTTTTTTGGTGAGACTTCAAAGTTGGCAGCCAAGCAGGCACAGCATTGGATGTGCCAGGCTTGTGACAGAGCTGACCTGCCTGGATGCCAGCAGGGAGGTGGGAGCAGAGCGTGCCAGTGCCCGTGAGTTGCTCTGCACTGCAGAGACTCAAGCAGAGAAGCTTCAGAGAGGTTCAGAGGTGGCCCCAGCACTGATAGCCCATAAGAGCAAACATTTCCTGCATAATAGTGTCACTGGAGCATCACTTGTCCACCTACAGGGATGTTTCACTGTCATCAAAATAACCAAGACACTCACCAAGGACATGTTTTAGCTGGTTTCTCTGCCCTTTCAGTTCTGCATCCTCTCCTCTTTGGCCAAGGCAAAAGGCCTCAGCTACCTCTACTGCTACTATCACTTAACTGTACTTCAATTAAAATTAAGATTTTGTGCCAAGTTACACTAGTTTTAATGTACAATCCTGCAAGATTTGTCCTTGTGACTTTTAACTGGTCTAGCACTGATTTATTTGAACTACTTTTCCCATTAAAGAGATGATCAAGTGCTTGCGCCAAAGATGTTGGAGCAGCTATAGAACTATGACTGATGCTTCCTGCCTCCTGGAAGCAAGGCTTTCTTTACAGGAGCATTAAGAGCATAGAAATCGCACATACTTCATTTATCTTGGGAGCAGGCTCCTCTGTAAAAAGAAACTGGAATGACCTGAAAAGTAGGGGGATAAATTCTTTCCACTCCAACACTCCCCCAAATCTTTTTGTGGGAAACACAACTGTGTTTTTGATGCTAAAATTCACAGATTTAAAAATACTTATCTTCAAAGAATGTTGCCATGGAAACCTTTACCGTGTCTCCTTCCCCACCCTCCATATGTGAAGAACATTTTCTTCATCTTTTTTTTTCCCTGTATGTGGTAGTTCCTCTTCTCCGTCTGCTACCACCAAAACCCTGGCCTTGAATTCTAAGAGATGTCAAACAGGCCTTTTGTTTAGTTGAAAAGTCACTGCTAAAAACCACTCCTGAGCTGAACTACAAAGAGGTGTCAAAATGGGTTCATACTCTCAGGCTCCAGAGAAAGATGCCTGGGATATTTTCTAGCAGTTCTTGCTTTGGACAAGTGGAAAGAAGCAACA
This sequence comes from Aleadryas rufinucha, assembly GCA_013397815.1. Taxonomy (NCBI): domain Eukaryota; kingdom Metazoa; phylum Chordata; class Aves; order Passeriformes; genus Aleadryas; species Aleadryas rufinucha. The sequence goes on along the minus strand of VZTH01017875.1, from coordinate 739,590 downwards.
AGAGCTGCCATGGTCATTAAAACAGTTTCACTTCCTGGTAGCATAACCCACAAGTGATGAAGATTTTCCTTTATGCTTTCCTGAAGGTACTGCTCTACCCCATTCCTTTTGCCCCAAAGCCACAAGAGGATCTGAGCACAAAAAGGAAGTCAATAAGCTACAGGCTTCCCTGTGCTGATCGGGATGTGTCTATATCCAGTGGTCAGTGTCAGGGAGCCCCATCTGTAGCACTAACAGACACCCTGGGCAGGTGATACCTGGCCCCATTGAGGGGTGAGGCTGTACAGACATCTCCTGCTGTCAGTGGGGAACATGTCACAGAGTGAGAAGGCAACATCCTGACCTGGGAGTTAAGCAGGACCAAATGTTCAAGAGCAAACTGTTCAGGTGAGAGTGTTTTCCCAAACACTCTGTTGGACTGCCAGCAGCCCCAGGTTCATGTAACTGCACAGCTAATGAGGGAGCTGGCACAACAGCTGCCCAAGGGATTTTAAATCAGCAAACATCCACCCTGCTCAATAACCAACATTTATTTTTGCAAGTAGGACAGACATTGCCAAGACCATCCTTTCCATGTAACAATGGAAAATAAAACATGCAACCCTAAACTCTGTGGTGCATGCCATAGCCACTACCAGCAAGTCCTTACACTGCTGGGAACAGAAGAATATTACTAATTTGCAATGGCGCTTCTACACGTAGCCCACGTTAATTAAAATGCAGAGATAACAGCATTCATAGATATTTTGGAGGTAATGGGAACTAGATCAGTAAAGCTCTGCTCTGCTCAAAGTTGTTAACAACTGCCTCACCAGTTGCACCAGGACAAGGGGCAAAAGTAAAAGGCTTTGCAAGCCCTAAAGAGCCATGAAAATGCATTAGCAATGGCCTGGCTGCTCCCACCACCCTGTGCTGCCTGCCTGCTTCTGAGGGCAGCAGGCTGCATAGGCACACAGATATAGTTGGCCTCTTACCTTTCGTGAGTTTGCAGCTCTCTATAGAAACGTGCCCTACAGGAAGAGCCCTAAGGAATGAAATGACAGCTTTTTCTGTGTGCTTTTCAAAACCATCCTGTCAAATTTGTGAAGCAGCTTGCTGGTGTAGAGCAGGAATATGAAGCATAAAAAGCAACAATTCCCTATATTCTAGAAGCAACCTCCCCCTCTTGGCTTTCTTCCTAGACTAACACATTTTTTTCCACAGGTTGCAATGCTTGCCCATATCCCCATGTTACAGCCAGAAGGGATCTCTGGACTTTAGATGTGTCCTTAGTGTGTGGGTCTGAGCAGCACTGACAAACCCCTGTCCTCTATTGACTGGACTCCTGAGATTGGTTATCTGCATCAGCGCGGGCGCCGACTCAGGCTTTTCCCTGGGCTGGCATCAACAGAGCTGTGGCTTTGACTGCAATCTTGTGACATGGCTAGCATACACTCCCTACTCCAGTCATCTTATTTCCTCACAAAATCTGCAGGAACACAACAGTGTAGAGAATTCAAATCTCTGTCAAATGCAGCTGATTTGGCCCAAGGGCTCAGTAGTTAGTTCTTGTGAGAAGAGAAAGAGGAAAACAGCCAAAAAAAAGTGGGAAGGGTCCACACACTATGAACACAAGTCTTCCTTAGGAAACCAAGCCAAACAAGAACCAGTGACAGTGCATGCCAGACAAGGGGTGAAGGCAGAAATGGGAGAAAATTGATATTTCAATCTACAAATCAAAATAGTTTAAAACTTCCTGAGAAAGCTCCATTCCATGAACATTCCCATACAACAAAAGGAGTTTGCCGCACAAGGATCCACAGCTGGGCTGATGAGTGTTGCACTAAATCACCCTAGTTGGGCTGTCTGAAGTGACTGACACACATAGAGCAAGGAATGGAAACCTACAGACTTCAGCAAACAATGTGACCTCAGTGTCACTCCCAGCAGTGCATTAGGAATGCATGAGAGCGCCTTACCCCCCTCCTTTCCCTCCATGCTCAACACATTTCCTTAACTGATGAGTCAGGGTGGTTTTCTGATAGCAGTTTTGAGCAAACACAAACTGATCATTGGCTTTCTCCAGCACACTGGGCCACATTCTTCTCCTGTATCAGTCACGGACTCCTGTAGCACGCTTGATCACTGGCCCCAACTGAGTACAGCCTACGGGTGCAGGCTAATGGAAAATTCCTAACAAATTATATGGAATCACTCCCATTTTTGATTCCTGGAACTGGGGAAGGGGCTGTTGCAAGGCAGTTAGTTTGATCAGCTCCAGCAAGGCAGAGAAATGCTGTAACAGAAATCTGGACAATTACACTTGGGAAGCTTTTCTAGTGTTTGAAAGCTTTGCTCCTATGACACAGCTACAAGAAAGCAGATCTTCATCACTCAGTTACATTCCTTGTTCAGTTCCTAGCAGGGACAATGCTATCCTACCATATTTTCCCAAGAAGGCAATAACTTAGCCTTCGTTTTGCCTCCTCTGCACACCAGGGATGCTTTAAAATATAATTCTTTACCATGATGGTTTCTCCAGAAGGTTTAGGAAACATCTGCAACCTTCAAGAAAAACAGGCCTCTTTGCATAAGCAGTGAAGCAAAGCCTAACATGAATTGCCATCTGGGGACATGACCAACCTTTAGTTAAGTGGAGGTCAGATTAGCAAGAGCTTTCTTGCAGCTCATTATAAAAATCAATGCAAGAGAGTCAGGAAGCTGAACTGCACAACCCTCATTTTTCTGCCCAACATCTCTGTATCACTCTACCCCAACAGAAGCTACACTGGGGGGCATGTGAATGTCTACAGCTCCACCAAAAGCAGAGCTGACACATTAAACCCAAAAGCAGAATTTTTTGTCTGGTGCCCATAGAGGCTGGCATCAACTGTTAACCCCGTAAGAGCTGACAAGATTGCATTCAGGCTGGCACACCTCAGACAAGAGCTAAAACATTTTTAAAAGAGCAGCAGATTTCCTGACCTGGAAGGTACCAGTGAAAGTATCAGTGTCTGCAGAAATGAGAACTGCAGTTACCAGTTATGCGTGCTCTGTCTGCACAAGCAGTAAAAAATAGTTCTAATGGGAGGCACACACTCCTGCCTGCTCTGTGTGCACTAGCAGCTGTGTACAGCTTAAGCAGACACAGCTGGAGGCTGAGAAACCCCTCACCTACCACCACACAGCTGCTGGATGGGAAGGGGACTAGGAGAGCTGACAGAGAAGTCAAGTGTATGGAGGAAACACTTATAAAGATCAGATAAAGGGTGAGCCTATGTAAGAGAAAGAAGGGAGAAACACAACGTGAACAGTAAGTCAGATGGCAATTACTGCAGTGCCATGATGGGGTAGGAGGTTCCTGCCTTGCAAACCACTCAATGGGGCTCTGAATAGAGCTGTCCTATGACTGGTAAAAAAGAAAGGAAGAAGCAGGAAAAGGCTTGTGAATGAATATGCAGTATTCAGTGCTTCTGTGGCTGGCACACATTTTGGAGGAGGAAAAGGATTCTTTGAAAGGCTTTTAAGTTATTGAGTACAACATTAATCTAGAGCCCTATAAAATCATCACTCTCCCTTTCCAGTATTTGCATGACCAGTCTCATGCTGACCCAGTGCTGAATAAATTGCAAGCATCTGTCAATTTCTGATGTTGATTAGATTAGACACTGCCCTCACAATTGTCAGGATAGAGACTCCCTTTCTTGAGGCTTTGTTCTGTGGTTTTATTTCATTTCATTATATTATTACTGATGCTTCTGTTTTCTCAGGGGCCAAACCAATTTTATTCCTCTTGGTTTACTAGCACTTCTCAGTCATCCTTTTTCTTGCAACCCCAGAGCATGGCAAGATTACACAGCAAGAGAACTGGTAGTGCAATTCCCACCCCACTTTATTTCTCTCTTTCTCACACTCACACATACTTCTCACAGGATATATCTGCTCTTCTTGACAGATATAGCTCAAGGGAAGGAAAGACACTCTGAATAAAAATACCTATATATAGAGAAAGACTTTGTCCTTGTGTACCCAAGGTCTTATTTAGCTAGGATCCAGGAAGAAGCATTCCACTGGATAAGAGGGCACTCTTACCCAGCTCTGGCTGCTTATTGGAAAGAGGCTGGAATAACCAGAGCTCTGGTCTTTGACTAGCTGACAGCCAGTAGTTCATACACACACCGCTGCAAGGTTTTGTTGCTTCCTTTGCAAAGGTTTGGTCAGAGATCCAAAAGCAAATATAAAAAAGACATATAGATTAAATCTACTTTAATATGACTACTGGTTGAATTAGAAAAAGTACCCAAGGTAGGCATGAGGTTAATAATGTGGAAGGTAAAAAAATCTGGATATAAAATTCCTTGGCTGAGTAAACATGGTGCCAGTATGATTCTAGTTAAGACCCTTGCTCAGAACTTCACTGCTGGCACTTTTAACCCCTCGTTTTGCTTGCTCTTAGCTTCTCTTAGACACCGTTATCCAGGCTTCCTCCTTTGGTGAGGTTACCAGTTCATATTTTGTCTCCATGACTTGTCCTTTCACTGGGTGGAGATACAGTTTCCTTACCAGGACACTCAGCAGAACTGTGGCCACCATATAGGCAAACCTGAGGGAAGAATCGGGAGGAAGAAATAAAAACCTTGCTGTGACGTAAATTTGCCAAAGGACAACAGCCAGCTTGGACAGGTTGTCCCAGCAGTAACACCAAGATGCTGGAAGCACCTTCTCTCCTCTCTACCACAGAGACTCACCAAGACCTCCTTCCCCATGCTCACCTCAACTCTGGGCACTCCTGGCTTCCTGAGAAACCCAACAAGGAGAGGTTTTTCATGGCTGATTCCTCATTGAATCTCTCTGGGTCAAACCTATAAAAGATGAAACACATTAAGGTTTTCTGAGCAGGCACAGCATCCTTTCCCCAGAAACTTGCACACACAAGTGAAAAACTGGAAATGAAATACAAAATTTCACTAATTTGTTCTCTCTGGGTCATTCCCCACGAATTTATGAAGGCAATTGTGCATCCATTCCATCAATGTTCCCAGCTGGTCAGCTGTGTCCCATCTTGGTCAAAATGCTGACAAACTGAGGTAGTGTGAGACAGGGCTGGAACTAATATGCAGTACATAGCTGAGCTGATGCTGTTACCTGCCCTCTATTCCTCTCCAGGGCACATGCAATCTCATTTGTCTCTCTCTCTCTCTCCCTCTCTCTCTCCCTGTCTGAGTCCCTTCCTTTTTCACTTCCAAAAATATTTCCCTTTTCTCCTTGCTCCTCACCCTTCTCTTCAAGCAGCTGGTGTGTGTATGTGTATGTGCTGGGGGAGGGAAGCCAGTGACTCATTCAAGTGAGAAAAGTGGTTTCCAGCTTTAGGATGGTAGAGGCTGTGAGAAAACTATTATCCAGGGCTGGCATGAGTTAAAACAAGAGAAACAAATAAAATATAATTCAATTTAAATATTAAAAACCCCCACCCCCAAACAGAAAATTTCACTGACAGAAAACAGTTCTTTCAAACCTTTCTGCTAAGTACTTCAAGCCTTCGTTTCCCTGCTTAAACATCCAAGCTCTGCTTCTAACAAGGTGAAAGGGCATGTGTATGGGTGCTGATCCTTAGGAAAAGCAGCATCAAACTTACATTTCCCCTGAACTGAAGTGCAAATTACAGATTTTGTAATAGGAGAGAAAATGCAGCTGCCTAGCAAAAAAGTAGGGAGGGCAAACAACCTTGCACAGTGTTTTTGTACAGTAGGTGGGTGAAAGGATCACACAGAGCTGGTCTCCTATCTCTGTCATGGAAATATTAATCTACCTCAAGCTAAACCTCGACCTCAGCCTTCCTGAAACAAACATACAGCAGTGTTCACAGCAGTCCTCACAGTCGCTCCCATGAGGCCTCAGCAAACCTAAACACAGTTGTGACCTGTCCTGGGAGGCAATCCCTGCCAAAGTACTCACAGACTGGTGCATCAGTACCTGACCCCCTTCTAAAAAGTACAATTGCAGGAGAGGACAAGTGCTGTGCTAAAGGCTCTATCCTTTCTCCTAAATCTCAGCTGTCTGTTTTCTCTGTCTAGAATAACTGACCCACATTTTTTGCCAGCCCAAGTGAAGTAAATCAGATACAGGTTAATATTTGCCACCTGGAGGCCACGGGAACCTACAGCGATTTTTTTCTTTAACCTCCAGAACACTGGCCTAGATCCACTTCAGTTTTCACAGACGAAAATATTGAGGTAGCATTTCCCTTCACCCTAAAAGCCCAAAACTTTAGACTGATATTTCCTTCCTTGCATCATTGTTTGGTGATGACAAGCAGTGATTCCAAAGCCATTCAAGTCACTGTTTCACAGAAAACCTTCAACAGAAGTTACCAGCATTAGCCAGGGAAGCTCTGTGTATGTGCACAAAAAAGTTTTTACTAAACCCTAACACATACATGCATGCACACAGACTGGAGCATGGGAGGAACCTGACTTTTAACTGCCCCAAAACCATGCCCATGGAGACAAACAAACCCAGACCTTCATAAACAGGTTTTCTTATAGACTCTCTTTCATCTCCAGCATCTGCTGAAGGCAGGCCCTGCAGCACAAAAGGCTGTGCTGTAAGATCTAATTTAACAAAGCAAAGGAATTAGTTGCAATAAAAGTCGATTCCACATACTTGTATGGTGATGGCCAAGATGAACTATCCTGCAGCATCACACCAAGAGCATAAAGCACAAGTGTCTGCAAAGAGAATTACAACATGCCAATGCAGAAGGAAATGCATAATTAAAAACACCTCTCAACAGCTCTGCTGGATGATGATTATTCTGTAGATTACTCATATTTGGGTGGATTAAAAAGACAATTATGATGTATTAATTTACAGATTTTCATAATCCATACCCAGATGTTAGGATTTTAACTTCTTAAGAATCACGTTGCAATTGTTGGGTGGTTACAGAGGGTGTGACCCCATTTCTATACGCTTGCTGGGTTGTATGTATGGACTACTTTATTCTCTGGAATGGAAGGTGATATGATGAGGCCTGAAACAATGCTTTTATGCATAACTGAGCCCATGGGCTGCTTCAAAAGCTTTTCATCCCTGGTGGACCCAGAAGCAGAAGCAAATCTGCTCAGCAAGAGAACATGAATTTGCAGAGCCTCTCCCGCAGAGGAACTGCAGGCATACTTTGAGCTAAACTGTACTTTCAGATGACAGAGCACCTGCTCAGGTTCAGTGTCAGAAGAAATGGTCTTCCTGCCTCACCCCTCATCTGGAAGAAGAAGAAACAGCAAATTCCCCTAGAGGAAAGGAGAGTGGCCTAGTGCTCCCAGCACTGCCCTACCTCTTTGGGGATAGTATGTTGGTCAACTCTGCCCTCCAGCTCCTGCAGCTGTGCAGCAATGGGAGTGAGCTTTGCTGTCCGCACTGTCTCACACAGGACTTGCCGACAGTACCTGCAACCAGTAACCCTTGGTTAGTTTGACTCTCAGACAGAAGCTTGTCCACATCCTTGTGGCAGCAAGCAGAGCTCAGTCAATTGCTGTATTTAGAGGCACTTTTTTTTTTTTCTGGCAAGGAGTCCCAACATCTTTGCATGAAGCATTAAATCTCATTAACAGCTTTTAGAGAAGGTTTTCGGAATCCCTCTTCTTTCAGATTTTAAACCAAACTAAATCTGCTAAAATGCACAAACACGCCAGCCCTTCCCTGTACCTCTCACCCATACAAGCAGCAGCAAGAAAATCACACACAAGATATTTCCTTACTGAAACTCTAACACTAGGTCAAATACAAAATGCACCCCGTTGCACCAACATAACAGACACATATACAAAACATAAAGGCACACTGTTGACCAGTCATCATCACTTGTGGCCCTTTGAAAAGAAGACTGGTCCGTGCTTTCTCTCCAAGTATGTCTATATCCAACCACAAAAATGACTGATTACTTCTGCTTCTGAAAAACTAGGAGAGAAACCAAACAAGACAGTAAGCAAAAATTTTGGCACTGATTCTGTGCTTTTCCTCTGCTGATGAACCTAAAGGGTTTCCTACAGACACCCTGTACAGACACTCTGAAGTGAACACCTTGGTCCCTATGTCTGAAGTCCCAGCAGACTCTCTCTATGTTGCAAGTTATCCTGTGGTTTGATCACTTCCAGAAAGACAAAAGGGAGTGAGTAGCTCCTGGATGCCTTCTCCTGGCCTAGTGTAGGCTAGGTATCAGACTCCATGTGAAACACCTGTCCCTACCACATGGCACAGCCTTCCTCTGCATTCCTTCTATAGGACCCACCTGAGCTGCTCAATTTTCTCATGTGTAATTGGTCCTTTCCCCAGAACACGGTCCATCTCCTTGTAGAGATTCTGCTGCACATCTTCTGAGGTTGTCAGGAAATAGACTGCCCAGGTACACACTGGGGAAGGAATCAAGACAAGACTGGACCCAGAAAGTTCAATCCTTTACAAATAGCATTCAGTCTTCTTACTTCCTGTATTTTCAACATTACTTTTTGACCTAAAAAAAAAAGGTGACCTCTGTTCACAGCAGGCTGTGCTGATTCTGTATTCAGTGGCAGGAACAGAGGCTGAACTCCTGTGTAACAAGAGGCCCAGCAAGCTAAAATTCTCTTTCTGATGCTATGAGGAGCTTAGGGAGCTGTGCACAACACTAAGGCATTCAGCCTCACTGCTCTGGGGCAGGGACCACAAAGCCCAACAAACCCTGGGGAATCAGGGTTATTACACCAACCATACAAATGAAAGGCTGATTTGTTCAAAGCTTTAGAAAATTCCTTTATTTGGGGGGCTTCCCTAGCACATCTCAGGCAAGTGCTCCAGACAGCCAATGTCTGGGGCTCCTGAAGGCAGCTCTCTGCAGAGGATGGCCAGCACTTGTTCCCCTACATCTATTTTTTGAGGTACTTGAGATATCTTCAATAGCAGAGTGAGAAAAAAACCTCGCATAAGAAATAAGTGTGTAGGATGCAGTTTCCCTAAAGCTACAAGGAAATGTTTCTAGCTCTCAAAAATGTCTGTTCATGAGAATTATCTGAAATCTTGGACTTGATGATCCTTGTGGGTCCCTTCCAACTCACAATATTCTGTGGTTTTGTGATCCCATGAATCCATGTGGATTCAAGCCTCTTAAAATTACAGTCTTCCCGGAGTACTTGGAGAAGATATTGGCTGGAGAGAGTATTACCATAGTTGTCTGATTTACTTCCCATGTTCATTAACACCTAGATGCATCTTGGAGCTTTTCTTTGGAGCCCCAGTCCCACTGAATGAGACACAGGGCCAGATAATCACCCCTTTATCATAAGGTATTTTACAGAGCTTCAGTTTGTATTTTTATTTGTTTGGGGTTTTTTCACAATCTTTACACAAATCCCAGAGTAGCTTCTTTGAAAGTTCTCCATACATAGAACACACCTATCCTCCAGAAATTCAAAGCACCCAGACAGATTCTAGCACTCTAATTTTCTTCCTGTGTGCCAGAACCTATTTTACAACATGATCTTTGTGGCTTATATATTTTGGTGTTTTTTCATCAAATCTAGCATCAGTTGTCTGGGGTTAAAAATGCAAGCAAAAAGCAACGGGGAGAAATTCTAAGGTTCACCAAAACACTGGAAAGGTTGTCAAACACAGGTTAGGTTCAGCTCACTAACTGTGAGGCTGTGTCAACAGTCTGATGTAAAAACGAGCTTCTTCTATATGTCTGTAGTTCAGGAGAAAGAGAATGATGAATACAATCTTTTATTAGCCTAGAGTAAGTCTCATGTCATCACACACAGTTTTTGGCAGCTGAGTGTCAGGATGGGAAGTTACCTACAGTTACTGTACTTACAGTTAGCGGTGAGAACACATCCTGCCAAGGAGAAAATCATTGTATCTTCTAGAATCTAGGAAAGAAAATCTACTTCAGAGAATGAAGCTCATAAGACTGTAAGGAGAAAAAAGAAGTGGCACACTCTCCACTCAAGCACATTAAATGCCTTTAGTGCAGACAGCAGGAAATACATCTAGAAGACATGGACTGAACTCTCTGTACAACTTCCACTGGAATTGCACGAGATGTGCTTAATATTAACATACTTCTGGTTTATAAAAATAGCTATGAAGCAGTGGCAAGGAAATCTACCAAAGTCTAATGCAATCAAACATTGCAGGAGTGGAAAAAAAGAACTAGAAGCCCTGCTTTCATTAAGAATCTAAGCTAAGATGCAAAAACTTACATTAATCAAAGGCTACAACGTAATGAATTGCCCATCTGGCAAAACTCCATTACTGTGTAAGGAGGTAACAGCTGCACAGACCTGCTGGTCACTCAGGCTCCCCTGCAGCAAGGTGTCTATAAAGACATGTCTGTTGAATGATCTGCCTCGGCGCTCCTTTGTAACCTTCCTTAAGATGGATTCCATCTCCACCAGAGCTTTGCAATAAAAAAAAGAAATGTTTATTTTAAAACCTGGTCATCCTGGTGCTGCAGAGAAGCAAATCCATCTCCCCGAGCAGATTTTCAGACCAGCTGTCCCTGCTGGGCTCACTTAAAGAAGCAGCCTCTGTTACATGTTACTGTCAATTTGGAAGGCAGTATCCCCAATTTGGGTGAAAATGCAGGAACAAAATAGCACAGGTTGCCTATAAAAAGCCACCCTTATTACAGGTATAACCAAGGCATAAGTGAACGCTGTCAAACCATCAGAGAATGTATTTCATCAGCCCCCACAAAAACATGTATGAGCCACATAACACTGGTTACATGGCCTGCAGAGTTACAATCACTACAGCACCACTGCACCTCCACTGATGGAGCCCCTCTGGCCAGGGGTTCTGCAGGCACGCTGCAAGAGGATGGCTCTGTGCTAAAGAGTCTGCAGAGACAGAGAGAGGAATGGGGGAAGTGTGGGAGGGTATTGGCACAGAGTCCACACATCTGAAGATATGTGAGTGCCTAACTCCTGGTGGTAACCAGGGGGAGTTAGGGACTTAGAGGCCATTGCCTGTCTGATTAAAATGACCTACTGAGGACTATCCAAGAAACACGGAGTGGAATTTGGGTCTGAAACTCCATTTACTAAGGCCCTGTTTAATTTCTTTGTCTTAGAATTACCTTCCTTTCTCTTCTCTGCATAGGAAGGCCATCAACACTCAAACACCAAGGCTCACTATCTGGAGTTTGTGAAATTGTGTCCTCATGCATCATCATACAACAGCTCAGGAACAGAGCAACCATGGGAGGAACCTATTTCAGAAGTTGTCCTCAGGTTCTGAAACCCACAGAACCAGAAGAGTAAAGAAGGAAACACTGGGGTTGGAGGATTTACAAGCAAATCTTTAGTTCCAGATACAATCTACTTTTGTTTAGCATCTTATCAGTCAATACTGAAATGGTTTAATTATTAAGAACAAAAAAGATAGAACAACCTGAAATTAAAATAACTTACTAAAAGATATATGAGAAACAAAAGTACTGCTAGAACAGACCTGAAAATCATGTTATCTTGTTAGAGCACATCAGAGGCTATCACATGGAGGGTGTATCCAACAAAGCAGCACCTCTGTCCTTGTGTCTTCCAGCCTGTGAGTGACTGTCTTTCCTTCTATCATTCTCCAGACTGGACAGACCCTAGAACTAGACCTGGAACTAGAGTTCTAGTCCTACAACCTCTCATGTAATGGCAGCTTGCCACTTAACTCCAAAACACTGATCTAGTGTGAGAGTAAGTACAACACATCTGGTAGCTCATGGCATGATGAGCAACTCTGAAGAAAAGCCAAGACAACTGGGAAAATAAAGTGCTTTCACATGCTAGCTAACTCCTAAGTATTAATCAGAGTGAGAGAAAAACTGTAATTTTGGGAGAAACCTACCATCTTCATAGTGCTTCTTCCTAGTCATGTTTTTGTCAAGAGACCCATCCAGGAAACCTCTTCCAATCTCTGACCAGATCTGGAAGAAGGACAGAGAGAACAGCACCATCACTCACCATACGTTGAGACTGCTGCAGTAGTTTCATTCTTCCCTACTCAGGAAAATGAAAACACGAGATAAAATTAAGACTTCCTGTCAATATGGAACTGGTCTTCTCTTTAGGACACCACATCCCATTTCAGACACTAAGTCTATGATAGCTGGAATTAAGCTGAAATGAAACAACTGGAATTACATCTGTAAGGAAAAAGGAATGGGAATCTTAAATGGGAGATGGAACTGTTTCTTTCCCACCCTATCACCAGCATATTTAACATCCCCACATGTATCTCACAGCTTGAGATCTCCTCCGATTTTCCTTTCTCCATAATGTCACAGAGCCTTCAGAAGATCTTAGAAAAGGAGAAGTTCCACTGGCAGTCCCAACAGAGTTTTTACTGACTTAGGTACCAAAGACTTCCCAACTGCCATTGGATCCTTTAGAAACACCTCAGACTAATGACAGCAGGATCAGCAGTAGGATGTTTCTAACAGTTTCAGCTAGGGACAAGTGAGGCGGAGCCCTCAAGCTCGTCCTTTAAAGTCTCAGCAGTAGCCTGTGCTAAACTGTACACAGATACAAGCTCTGTGTTTTTAATTTGGAAATATTTAATAGGAGATTTCCTGGCTCTTCGTGACACTTACAGCATCGTGGTGCCTGCGGAATCGGATGACTTCCCGGTCATCTTCAAAGCTGCTGCCCATAGCTGTCTGCGTGACAGACTTCATGGCGAAGCCCAGCATGTGCTGGCAGAGCGGCACGTGTTGTGCCTCGGGGAGAGACAGCCATTTGGCCAGCAGCTCTTCTGACAGCTTGAGAGGGAATGAACCATTAGTTAGCAATAATACCAGCAGTCTATTTACCAAACACACCCTGGACACATTCCCACCCAGTTCCTATGGCAGACCACACTTTCACGGCTATGGAATAAAGCTAAACTCTTTCCAGGGTTTCTTTCCATTGTTAAACAGTAACATTTTAGCCTCCAATCTTCTGCTTCCTTCAAGGCTGTCCCACAACAAGGCAACCCTATCCTCCTCTCTTGTTCCCTCTGTCACAAAAGAAACCTTAAACTCTAATACTAACAGCTCCAGAACAGGAAACCAGATCATATTCTGGCTGCTGGACTAAATCAACAGAACAGTTCTTCACCTGTTTGTGGCCCCAAAAGCTGGTTCCTTGCTCCATCCTCCAGTCCTGGGAAATATATCTAGAATCCAGCTGCTCCAGTATTTTTAACTGCTTCTGGTATCTTGGCATAAAAAGTAAGCAAGCTCAGCCCTTCCCCCAGTCCACTGGAGCTAAGAGAAACCAAATATTCACACCATGGAAGGCAGAGGCTGTGTGCTCAGATGCTTACAGCTCCAGCACTAATTTGAATGCAGGTCCTTTATCCTAGTGATCATTCTCACTAAACCTTCTCCTGTGAGCCACACAGGGCTTCTCTGCTGTACAAAAGCCATTACGCACCTTCTGGATGAGTGCAAAGTTACTTTGCAAGGACTTGGTCACACCATTCTCATACAGTTTCCTCCTCATGTGGCTCTCTCCTGTATCCCCATTCAGGCTGGACTGGTACCTCAGGAGGGATTTTAGCATTGTCTCAAAGGGATCCACTGAAAGCCAACAGAGGAAACACCATTCAATAATCATGCTACACAGGGCTGATGAAAACAGCAGCCTCTTTAATTGCACACTGCTACTTCTCGGCAGTGAGCAAGGTGTGGCTCCCTCCCCTAGAACAGTCTCTTTGGGGTGCCAAGTTCCTCTTGCTCAGTGTGGGCTGGTACCTCATAAAGTCTTTTTTCTGGGGCTGGCTGCCATCCTGTAATCAGCTCCCCCTGCAGAGCTTGCCCGCTGGCTCTGCCAAGTAACTCTTTGGTAACAGTGCCTTCAGAGCTTGTTCCCCATTTGCCAGTTCCCAGCTGGTTGTGCCATCAAGTTGGTGACAAGAGTGAGTGTGGCGTGGTCCTTCCCCTTCTCCTCCAGCCTGACCTGCAGTCTGTTTAGCACATTCCCCTTCACATCTGGTGTGCCCTCCTGCCCTGAATGTGGCTATGTACTCAGGACATACCAGCTCACATGACAGACCCAGCCAGAGGTTGCTCTCTGCACTCCTTCCCTTGCGTCACACACTCAGGAAACCTTGTTTGATATCCTACTGCTCCTGCATGATTTCTCTCACATGCACTGAGTTCCCTGCTGACGAGCTCTTCCTACATTAGCAACTATCTGTCTGCCAGGGCTGCCCCCAGCACAGAAGCTCAAAAGCTCCTACAGAAAACCAAACCCACTAAGCTACAGAATGCTTTCTACTGCTAATCACCTTCTTTCGATCTTCGATCCTTCCACACAGACACTTGCATCAGTCTACAAACTAGACAAAAGCACGTAACTTCCATATCAATGACTCACTTCAGGTAGATTTGTAACTCTGAATTTCACCACCAAAGACCTCTATTTAATAAATTTGCTAAAGGATATTAGGTGTCAATGCAAAACTGTGCAATAAAGCATGGCATATGTTTTTCCCTTTCTGTAAACCTTTTAGCATGTCTTGTGGAACTGGCAGAGTGTTTAAGGAACTATTTGGAAGCAGCAATCAGGGTTTTCAAGAAGGATATTGTCACTGTTTATCACAGTCTGTTATTTCTCCCAGATGGAGAGTGAAACCTCTGAGGCATCAGAAAACATCAAGGCTGGGCTAGACACATATGACTTTACCAGCTGTGGATGTATCTAGGATTCCCCAGAGAGACTGGGGCCTCATTATGCTACTAGGCAAACATACAAGAAAAGAAAATGCCCACCTGCAGAGGACTTACTACCTAAAGACATAAAAGCAGTTAACGAGGCCAGAGGCATGAATATGGTAATCCTTCCTAAATGTTTTTCTCTCACATATCTTCCCTTCCAATGTTTTTAAGCTCTGCATGTCACCCTCTTTCCCACTTTGAATGACATGGAGCATGAGCATGTGTCTTTTGGCAGAGCAGATGGTACCTGCGGCTCTCCACGTGGCGCGGGCTGTTATGTGACTCTAGCTGCTGCTGACAATTCCTCCTCCAAGGTACTTTGTCATGGAGCGGCTGCTGCTATTCATGCCACAGATCCCTGCTGACTGGCACTGGCACAGCCAGGCACAATACTGGGTAGCCAGGAAGACACATGGCAGGTGGCAAAGCCCACACAGAAAATCTGGCAAGCAAAGGCATCTAGAGAGGCAGAGGCTGGAGGATGCTTAGAAGCAACACCTGCTGAAACTGCAAAGTTTTCCTGCTGCTTATGAAAGAAAACTGCTGGATTAGCTATGGGCCCTGGGTTCTTCTCTCCCAATGTCCCCAGTCTAAACTGGCAATTCCACACCACCGATATACGCTCACTGTTATGCACTCAGGGCTGCAGAGTCCAGGCTGCCCTTTTGCTGAGGGCTGGCTCTGCCTCGTGCTATCTGGGAAAGGGCTCTTTCTGCACAGCTGTGGGAGGTAGTGACTCCACAAGGCACGAACCGCCTCTGGAGAGAGCTCTGTTCTGCCAGCACTTGCACAGACTTCATCCTTTGTCCTTGTCTTGAAAACATCTACAGGGTTACATTTTCAGCCCTCCTGGTGAAACATATCAAAATTTCGACTGTTCTTTTCACTTACATGGAAATCTCCCCATCCCAAGAACCTCAGACAGCTGTCCTGGACACCACTGCAAGTAAATATAGAGTAAAGATCTGAGATCGAGTAGAACTGAACATCAGAGATAGAAAGGACCTCTGAATCTGCATGGTAAAATGCTCACAGAACAGCAGTGAAGTCCTGCTCAGACAGGCCAGGACCCATAACTCCATCTCCAGCATTCAGTATGCTTCAGGATACAGGGTTTGGCTCCAAGTATCATACCAAGGTTCCTCTCATCTCGTGTGTGTCACAGGTATGGCCAAACTTCTTGGAGACAGAGAGAGAGGTGCAGATAATGCATTTCTCATCAAAGCCTTGAAGCTGGACTAATGGCAGGTATCCATGAAGATGGATGGCAGCCTCAGGCATCCCAGCTGACTGAGGAAGAGTCACATGGTGTGGGTTTTCGAGTGGGGCTGAAGAGTCAGGAGTTGGATATAACGCAGTCCACTGTGGGCTGTCTCCTGTCCTACAGCACTGTGTGCATAGAAGAAATACAGGCAAGACCACATCTCCAACAAAACTTCAAGCTGCCCAGAGCCAGTTTGTGAGTGAGACCTACTACAACCCGTATTCCCACTCACTAAGAAAGGGTACAGGAAGGGCTTTGCTACAGCTACTCAGCTACTACTGTTTATACCTCAATGCTTCAGGAAATACAACCTGTAAGATTCCTCATGTCTAATAGTTTGAGCACTTCTGGCAAGCATCAGTGCTAGAAGGAAAGCACTGATAAAAATAATATTGCTGCCTTCCCAGCTCTGAGATCACAAGAAGCCTCCTTCTCAAGCCTGTTGTCTTTATAAGGACCCCCTCACAAGCTTTCTTCAGCTGGGCTGAACACACTTTCCCTGGCTTCTCCCACATGACAGGCTCGACACTTCTCTGAGAGCACTGGAAGCCTTTATTTGCATACCTGAGCACAGAGGTCAGAGCCACACACAGGACTCAGGTCTGACTCATGCTCATCTTGTGCAAAAGTCCTCTCTTTACAGATGATCCTTGTGGGTCCGTGTCCTTTTTTTTCCATGGCCATGTCATCCCACAGGCAATTCACACAGCCTGCTTTTTCTCTTCCCATTCCTGTTCCTGCTATCCCAGCCCTCAGGGATACCCATCTCACTCTGCTGCCCTGAGCTGACAAACAGCGCATAATGCCATCAGGGCAGGATGCTAACCTAAGATGGGAGTACCTCACCTCCTCAACACTGCATTTCACTTCTCCAAGACAATCCAGCCTTGCTCCCCCTTTCATTTATCAGTGTCCAAGCAAATTCTGAACTGAATTCCTGACATAAACACAGTTCTATCAGATTCCTTGTCTAAAAAGCTAATTATTGAAGTACAACATGCATTTCCCATTTATCCCCCATCCTTAAAAAAATATGTTTATTTTGCCATAGCAGGACACTAGGCTAGTTTGTAGCTGCCTGGGTCACCTAATTTCCTGCATTTAAGTCCAGGCACTGTATTTCCCTTTCTCCGGTACTCAGATCCTCCCAAATTCAGAACATTAATGAGAACCTGCCTGCGCAAGGGCCTGTCACCACTTCTCTGAGCTTTGAGAAAGTGACTGTTTGCTTAATTTCCCCCAAACACACTTGAGAGCATTCAGATCTTTCAGGGTGGTTTTCCACCTTCTGGAGTGTCATCGTTATCCAGTGTGTCTTGCTGATCCTTGTTAACTCCCACTCCTTTCCCAGATTGTCACCATTTCTTTTTTTGATTCTGTCAGGCAACCGTACATGAAGCTCACCCCTCACGACCCCAGCACAAAGTGAGCCGAGGTATCTGCCTGTGCCTAAAGACAGCCTACAGGATCAGGTCAGAGGTGTGCACCCAGCACCTCAGTCAACCTTGTAAGATAAACACTGGGAAAGCAAGAGATTAAACCCAAACATCAACTGAGTTATCTTATTGAGTGTGATAACCTTAGGAAGCAAAATGCCCACATAAGAGGCTTAGGCCGTAAATTAAAATACCCTCCCATGACTAAGACGGCCAACTCAGCTACCAGCACCACCAACCACTTCCAAGACTGGAGGATCATTAAAGGTTTTAAGCACAAAATTCTACACACCAAAAGAAAAATGAAAGTTAAAGAACTGCTCCCAATAATAGCTTGAAAAACCTTCACACTGAACCACACAAGGCAGTTATCACAAACTAGTAGAGCTGTTTTCAGACTTAATTTAGCAAAGTTTCCCCTCTTAAACTGTATTTCAAACTCCTTTTAAAATGTATGCCAAGTGGCTACAGGATGATCACCTTGCTCTGTCAAGTGACTAATAAGCATGATGCCTGTAGAGAGATGGTAAAAGACACAAGAGTACTGATTGCTTGATGGCCACTGGACAGCAGTAACTTTTGGTCACTGACACTCAAGTCCAGTAAGCAGGACCAAAGTCATACCTGAACCAACATGTCAGCTACAGTCTCATTTTCTTTCAACTCAGAATGAAACCCCAACTTCCTTTGACACCCTTCCTTTGATGCCCAGCAAGGCCAGAACAAATGGAGTGAAAGATAATGTAGAAGACACTTACACAACCGGTTGGGGTTAATATGTTGTTTCAGGAGATCAATGGAGCCGAGGCTGACGACAAGACGCCTTCCAAACCAGAAGGAGACCAGTGGCCCATATTTCTCATGAAGGTTCACAAGAAACTCATGTAAACTGCTGCTGACAATGATATCTGGCAGGTTGCCATCCCTGAGAAACACACAGGATATCTGGTCATGAACGGCATCCTCTGCCAATGCCGAACTTGATCAACGTGGAGACAGAAACCACTTACTTTTCATCAGTTGGAGCCAGCCCAGGGATACCTGATGCTTGCCTAGATGCCTAGAGTAAAGGGAAATGCATCAATCTACATGAACTTCAGATTTTATACCAGTCCCACAGCTTTCCAGCAGGAGATATCAATTTTCCACACCAATACTACTACACTACTTACAAACATTAAACAGAAGCTGGATACGCTACATCTGCAGGCTTTAAACCTGCTAAGCCGATAAACCTCAAGTGTGTGCCTGGTGCCACTGGCTAAACCAGGATTATTCATCTGGTTAGATGAAAGATGTCTGCGTAAAGATTTAAAGGGTCAGGTTTGCAGTGTAGGATCTTACACACAGACTTGCCCTGGAGGCCTGCAAAAATGCAAGGCGAGCATATCGCGCCTTTGGAAAGCGGGATTCACTGCTGGAGCACGTAGAGCAGGAGGAGTGCCGGGGGTGCGCTGTCCCGGGAACGCCCTGCCCGGCAGCTTCTCCCGCAGGCCTGTGCCACGTCCCGCCCGGGTCCCGGCGTACGGGCCGGGGGCACCGCCCGAGCCCAGGGGCCGTGGG
>VZTH01017875.1:578060-720536 GCA_013397815.1 Aleadryas rufinucha | reverse complement strand
AGCCCGGCCCGGCTGCGCCGGCCACGCCGGCGGTGCCCGGGGCTGCCGGGCCGGCACCGGGCACGGGGAGCAGGGTGCGGGCACGGGGCACCCGGGAGCGGCAGCGCTGCAGCCGCTCTGCGCTGCGGGGCACGAACGGGCGCAGCGCTGCAGCCCGCGGTGCCCACGGGCTGGGCTGGGCTGGGCTGCTGCGGTACGGGCAGCAAGGGCAGTGAGAACAGCAGGAGTAGGCTCCGACTTCTGCCCGGAAGGAGATGTTTTAGAGGCCTCCAGAAGAAATCCTGCTGCAAACGCTTTTACTCACTCCAGGGAACAAGATTTTATCCCTAAATACTAAGTGGCATCTTTTTATCCTTCTTAATCACATGAGGGAACATTTCTTCCCATATATCTTAAACCTCTGCTCAAGCCGTGCAACCACTGGTGTTAAGTGAAGACCATTACTTAAAGCACATCAACCAGCCATATAGTTCCATGATGGACAACAGCTGAACTTTGCTTGGAGCAAAGATCTTTGCAGAGCAGCCTACAGCAAGACCTCCACCTAGTATCTATCACTGTTCAGGGTTACTTTGGACCTGTTAGTATAGTAATAACCAGTACTCACTTCCCTGGGCAGCACACTTTGCTCCTTGACTTGCAGGAAGATTGCTGCTATCAAATGCCCACGTTCTTCTGTTTCTCTTGACACTTCCTGTACTCAGTGAACCCCAGCAAGGCAAATCTATCAAAGTCAGCCATTTTAACAGAAACAATACTCACATCAGGTATTTGCACAAGCAATGCTAGAACCAATGATGGCACATCCTGTCAGACTTCAGCACAGCCAAGCTGAGGACTAACAGCCTTTTCCTTATTTTCTAGTTACCTGGTAATGCTCAGCAGGATATTGTGCCTCAGCCTGCACTTGCTGAGTGAGATGCTCTGCTCTTAGACACTGAGTACATATATCCACAAAGCAGACATTTCCATTTGTACAGCTGGATGCTGAAGCCCTGCACTAATGTAGGACATATACTCAGTTTTACGTTGTAGAGTTCTCTGAAGTTTCCCTGGTTGAGACATTTGGCTCAGGGTTGGAGGAAGTGGGCAGGGAGAGATTGAACATATCACATTCTTCCACCAGACTGATGTGGCAAAGGTAAATACTTTTTCATTTAGGTTATGGGCTGGACAGCATTCATGAATCTTGTGATCCAGTGGAAGCTGTAAGGAAATCTGAAGCAATATTTATTGGTAAGTTTTACTTGTTACTCCCTAGTGAAGGTTTATATACGGCACTGGATTTGTCCTGCTCAGAGGTGGCACTGAAGACCAACAATTAAGCAGTTAGGCCTAGTAATTAGAAACTACAAAAGACAGCACTTGGGAGCCCTAAGACCCTAAATTTAGTGGTGGGCTGGGAAATAGGTTTATTAATGGAATTTCTTCTCCAGTAAATTTCAAATTATTATTTTGAGCAGTACCTCAGTGTAAAAACATGATCATGACAGCTGTATCATTGCTTTATCAAGCCCAAGAAGATCTAGTCCTAATACCATGGTCCTGGGTATTAGAAGAGAGATCACTGTCAGACAGTGCCAGCCTTACAAGGATGACTCAGGGCATGGGCCCATGGCCTGCCCAATGACGATTCTTCTGAAGCTTCTGATTTTACTGCTTCTCAGAGCAGGATACTGCCCTGAATAGAGCATAGAACTCATTGAGCCTGCCAAGTTTGTAAAGGCTTCAATTAAAACTGATGGTGAAAGCATGTTAAATAAGCTGAACTTTCCTTCTGCAGGAGGTGGGAACACATTCCGTCTCCTGAAAGCTCTTTATGACAACAGTCTGATACACGAGATCAGGAAGAGAGTTCTTGAGGTAAAACTGCACATTCTGGCCAAGTCTGAATGGCAGGATCTCATGCATGAGCTTTTTTTCAGACAAATCCAAGCTAATTCTGCATTTTTGTCTCTAATACACCTCAAATATTGAGCCATCTCAGACAACCTGGTGAACTGAAAACTATGGCCAAATAAGGCTGTCATTGAGTCATTGACAAGACTTAAGGTCAGCAGTCTGTCTTCCTAGAGCAGTTTTCTAAATGCAGGATTGCAGGACCTTGGGATGTACAATGCTGCATAAAACCCTAGAAGCAAATTCCTCAAAATACCAACAAAGAACAGTGCAGGATTTAATCTATGTCCAGAAACCCCGTTTTTCAGCTTGAGATATCCACTTCATATCTTATTGATATTGAGGGTTGTCTGCTAATAAACTGGTGATAAAGTTGGATCCATATGTGCCTTTTAGACAGTGTCCTTTTGATGTTGAAAATGACGTAATTTTTGTATCTCCTTGGAACTGAGAGGTGTGAGTGCCATTGAGCCCTTCTGGTCAGCAGCACCAGTCTAGCTGGTGAATCTCGTAAGGCACAGCAAAGATACACCATCTCTGGAGGAGAAGAGAAGCAAGGTGTTCCCTAGCAATGTGGAATTGCAAGTGACTTTATGCAGATAAATGCAAGCCACAGTAAGGCCAGCTGCCAAGAATAAAGGTTAGCTAGGCTTATCTTAATATATAGAAATTCAACGTCTGTTGTGGGAATAAAAGCCAGAAAATGTCCAAATACCAGTTAAGTCTGGATAACTACTTGGTTATATTACCACCAATTGTCTCAAGATAGCTCTGTTTTTACAACTTGTTCAGCATTACCTGTATACTTGCATATTTGTGTGGCATTCTTCTATGTACAGCATAGTATTCAGTACTAATACCTAACCAGTGCTAAACTGGTCATAGTAGTGGTATGCTGATGCTGTGACAACATTGCACTTAGCTTCTGATGGTCTGCTCTCTTCAGAAGCTAGTTAAAAGCCAGTTCAGGTATTTTCTCTAACTGCAATAGAGGCAAGTCTCTCCTCTTAATAGCAAAGTCCAACATGCACTGAGAGCTTGGTAAGTTCTCTCTTGTGGGGTCACAGAGTTGTGAGTACAAGGCATGCAGCAGTTAGTTCTCTGACACAGACAAGCCACTGCCCACCTCAGAACCTGAATTCTTGTTCTGCTTTTCACCTGTAAAGTTAGCAGTGAGATGAGCTAGAAAGACTAACACTGATCTGACTGGTGAGTCTCTGAGATTGATAGAAGATGCTATAAAATGCAGTTCCTAGTTGTGATACTGCAGACTGATCATTGCTTTTGTCTTTCAGGATGGGATTCCTTACATGGGATCCAGCGCAGGAACTAATGTTGCTACCGTCAGCATCAATACCACCAATGACATGCCAATTGTTTATCCACCTTCCCTGAAGGCTCTAGGTTTAGTTCCTTTTAATATTAACCCCCACTACCTGGATCCAGACATTAAAAGAACTCACATGGGTGTAAGTAAAGCACACCAGAACACACACAGTAACCAGGGTGCAGAGGAGGAAAAATAGTGTGCATTTTTGAGGCTTTACAAAGCTGTAATGAATGCAGAATGTCAAACAGCTGCTCCATAGAGAAAATGGAAATGCCAATGAGGCAGTAACACTTTACTTCCTCCTAAAACTTTTCTTTGCTTGGGAAGAGGAGTTGGCAACACTATTACTGAACAAAGTATTTTTCACAAACAGAAGCTCTGCAATGTCTGAAATTCTGTTGCTTGATATCTGGCATGGAATGAGGGAATTAAAAGAAAGATAAACCTGAAGTGTTAAGATGCAAAGCACTGTGGTTCTAGAAAGTTCTGTCTTACCTGCTGCTTGGGAAGACCTAACTTAAACACAGATTAAGCAGCTTAAGTATCTGAAGGTCTGAAGAAAAAATCAGAACAGGGAGCTCTTGAGTTTCACACAGTTGTTGTGTAAGTAAATACCTGGGCACTGGTGTCCTTGCAGGGAGCACAGCCTGTAATGTCCAGTACTGAGCAAGCACATGCACTAAAATAGCTGAAATGAACACTTCAGCCATCAAGCACAAAAACAGATTTCCATACAGTGGGGATGAGCTGCTGCTTGAATAGCATGTCAACTAATTGCTCAGGGAACAATTTGTGTGGTGCATCTTTTAACAACCTAAATACTTTACTCCTTGTAATCAAAATTCCATGGTTAGAGAAGTATTAAGAATTAGGGAACAATGAAGAGATGGTGGGTATGGGTGTGCTTCTAGAATTTAGATGAAGTTATAGGTATTCATTTAATCAGCTTGTCACTAAATAAGCAGGGAGTCTTTTCCCTATAAATAACTTCTGCTCTTTCTCAAAGAGGCTGGAAGCTCTGTGCTGTACCAAGTCCCTGCTGTGTTCCTATGACTCCTGTTTCTTCACTGTTGCTCAGTTAAGCAGCAAACCTCAGGAAACATGACAGAGCTGTTCTCAGAAGGAAATTCTTTGGTGTAATACCTACTTGAAGACAAACAAGCCAATATTTAATCACTTGAAATCCATGATTCACTACTCTCTTTCACAAAGGTGGCACCTCAGGCATTTGCTTTTACCACCTTCCTCAGCGCACAAAGAGATAGTACTAAAAAAAAAAAAACGTGGATGAATTGAGTAGAAGTAAGGTTTAAGGTTTTTCGGGGTTGGGATTATGTGAGCTCTGTTTGATCAACCTGCAGTAAATGGCTGTTAGTGATGAAGGGTAAAACACGTATCTATTAAGAGTCATTCCTGCCATCCTGTTCTGCTTGAGGGGAAGTGCCTGCTTTGTTTAATGTTACGAAATTGCTTGATGCCGTGCTGCATGGATAGCTCCAGCCTTTTGGCCTGGGAAGCTAAATCTATGCTCATTATTGCAGGAAACGAGAGAGGAAAGAATCCGCCAGTATCATGAAGAACCGAACACCCCTCCAGTTCTGGTGAGTAGTAGTTCTCCGTGAGGCAGCTCCTGGTTGGAGCATGACAAACATTTTAAATGCATTCACGCTAGCTCTCAGTGTGGGTTCCCTGCCTCTCAGGACTTCCAGAACCATGGCATGGAATGCTAATTGTATTCTTGCTAAGAGCTTCAGCCGTTGATATTGCTCATTGCAGAAAATGGGTTAGAGCCAATGAAATGCATACTCCTGTTAGTGTTGCTCAACACTATTTTAGGCAGCTCTGATCTTCCCAGTCACTGGCTCCCAGGCATATATTGTGTGTTGGGGGTGGTGTGCATGCAGATGGTATAATACCTCCCCTTAATAGTACTACAGCTACTCTTTAATGTCTCTAATACAGTTTCTGAATTTGCACATTGAGTAGTATCTATGTAATTTCATTATGTCTGTCTGGGGAAGTGGGACTTCTGTTTCCTGTCCCTGTGTTTGATCTTGTAGTATAAAGTTTGTGCTCTAACAAACCCGGTTGGCTGTTACTTGGCCCAAACTGGATCTAAGAATGGTGAGGTAGTGGAAGTAACTGTGGGGAAAAAACAGTTTCCTCTCCTCCTTAATGGTTTCTCCTTTAAAAGTGAAAACTGAAATAAACAAGAAAATCAACTTCTAAAACAAGGTAACTCACCTAATTTGGTCTTTACCTCTTTGTAAGGTAAGTGAGAAGGTTTAATCTGTAGTCATGGTGAGCTGCACTAAGAGTGGCCTGCTTGTGACAAGCATTCTACCCTTTCACATAGCTTGAAAATCATGTTAAATGTTTCCACCTCCACCAGGGCTTGCGGGAAGGTACGATGCTGTTAGTGGAAGGAGATAAAGCCACGCTGCAAGGAGTGACAGGAGCACGGCTGTTTTTGAGGTAAATGCTTCACTTGAATTGATATCCTCCTTCAGACAGAAAGGAAGAGTGGCTTCTATTCGACTCCTGGCACGTGCTGCCTGTCCCCCACATCAGAAGTTACTTAATCCCTTGGTTCCATGCTCTTTGGGGGAAATGTGAGTATTGTTTTATGCTCCAAAGGAGCCGGCAGAACGACAGCTCTCTAAAGGATGTCTGACTAAGCCAGTGTGTGCTTTGGCATTGCATCCATTGATGCTTGTTTCCAAATTCTAGGTACCTTTCACAGGAAGAGCCACAGTAATCAGCTCCTTTATTGAAAGACAGGGAAATGCCAGTTTGGCCCTAACGCGTTGAACTCCAGAACAAGGGAATCCATATCTATAATCACATGGACATTATTGAAAAATCTAAAATGCATGTCCCGTGATGTGGGCAAAGAAGGGAGTCAAAACTCTGCTTGTTCAGAATAAAGGTGCCTTGTTCCATCTCTAGTAATAGACAGAAGCAGAGTAGTCCCATGTCCCATTAAAGCTCACAGCATGGTTTGTCTTGTTTGCAGGGGTAAGAAACCAACTGAACATGAGCCTGGAACAGATTTCAGTTTCCTCCTGAATGACAGTAATCCCCTGAATCCATAGCCTTCCATATTCTGCAACAAAAGTTACTATATGGGGAAGACAATGAGGAAGGAGGAGAGAGATGCTTGTAGTCTCAGGGTGGGTGGGGAACTTCAGCTTTTTAAGTAAAGATAAATACACATTATTGGGCTCTTTCTCTCACCCTAATCCATGTGTCAGACATCTCCTTCCCAGCAAAAAGACGTTTTTGATTGCAACACTTGGGCAATCACAGCTATTCAAAGCTTGAAGGGGCCTGTACATTCACGTATCCACTTTGATTCCTTCCCCACAAAAAAAAAGTTGCCTTAACACAAGACAGGACACTGAGTCAGCTGTTCCTGCTGCCTACTTTTACCTGTTAAATAAAAGAATTGTTCGTTCAGTGTACTCCCACACTTAGTTTAGTTTTTGTGCTATTAATAAAAGGAGAAGTTATGCATTCAATTACTTTTATTTGCTTCAGACTCATGTTAAATATATACAATGCTAATTACGTACAAAAGTGTGCATGTTAAAAAATTTTCAGGTTACAAACTTGCAAATCCTAGAAAAGTGCAAAATTTTAAAACATCTTCCACCATGCTGTACAGGAAAAAAATCCATCATTAGCCAATATACACACTCTTAAAACATATTGATCAAAACAAAGTAAGACATACAATATACTCTTAAAGCACCCAGAGGGAAAAAGATATTGCACAGAAGACGGACAGCAAGTTCATTACAGTGCCTGAAGGCTCATTTCTGAAAGTAGCTGTTTCCAACACTCCTCAGACCTAACTCTTTAAAAACTTTAACTCTCTAAAAAGGCATTTTTTGGCATTTAAAAATCCATTTGTACTCATATAATTGCACAATCTGTAAGAATTATCAGAAGATATGGTTAACTGTTGTTGTAAGGCCTTTGCTTCCACCCCCGATTAGCTTCAGTAAAAATCCATCAAGCAAACCGAGTAGCATCACAGCTTCCATCAAAACACTGACCACAGGGAGGTAAGTCTCACATGCAGCATTTCTCTAATCTCGTATTAAGTTGCTCCTGCAGAATCAGAATACGTATTGCAAGTTTTTCTTGGATTCTTTTTTCCCCTCATGGCTTTCTTTAAGAAACAGCTCAGAGCTGCGTATGACTAAAGTAGTATTGTCAGGTGCAAGACTGAAGTTTATTTTAAAGCTATTTCAAGGCAAAAAATATGGCTCCCTTGAGAGGAAAATACTGACTAGATAGGAAGCTAAGTAAACAAATGGCCTCCAAGTTCCGTTAGATCTATGATATATATGGCTGGATGTTTTATATTCCAATCTCAAAACACCTTAGCAGCTTTAAACCATAATCTATACTGACAGTCGTGCTTCTGGGACAGAAGATGTGTGATGAAATTGTGTCTGTGCTGAGTATGAGCACAGACCTAAACTCTGGAAATACCTGCCGAGTTTCTCAAGTCCGCTGGACAAGACTAGGTAGAACACACTGAAGGAACTATTGAAAAGAAGTGAAACGCCTATTTTATTTGGGTCACTTAGGTAAATGGTAACTAAAAGAAAGACACACCAGTCTTCTTGCACAGATGCACAGCAAAAAGGTGACTTAAAACCAAACAAAGGGTACCTTGGACTAAACACTGCAAGCAGTTCCTCACGTATGGAGTGTTCAAGACTGCAGGAAGGTGAATGGCACTCGACTGAAGCTGCAGAGCATGCTATGGTGCCACTCAGAGGCATTTTTACATTCCAGCATCTGATGACTGTAACATTGAAGGGAATAATAGCATTTTACCAAATTTAATTTTTTTTTTTTTTTAATGCAGTAGCTTTTTAGAAAACCCTTGCCTCCTTCAAAAGTATGTGCTTACAAGGGCAATTCAGTAATAATAAGATTGGTTCCTTGGAATGGAAGGAAGGACATCTTCCAAACACTTCAGTTGACTCTAACATTGGCATACAATGAACCCACATGTATATGATACCATGGAAACTTACTCTCCCCAAAAGGAGACTACCAACAAGTGTCATGTTTACAGCCAAAACCAACCTAGCTTTTAAGCCAAAAAGGATAAAAAGACCTAGAAAGCACTGAAGCACATGCTTGAATTTCCATTCAAATAAATATAACCCTATGTAGTGCTTTCACGTAACAATGAAATACAGATCAGGCCTTAGGTTCACATTAGGATATGCATTTATATGGGCATGCTTCTTTTTTTTTTAATTCTTTGAAAGGGAAAGAAAGAAAATATTATTCACAGCACCCCGGCTCAGCATTTAACATAGCCAGCAAGGTGCCTTTAGCAGTGGAAGACAGGAATGTTTCAGGTGACCATACAGAGCATGTGTCTACAGAGACTCTCAGTATAGGAGCAGAAGGAGGTTGACATCTCTACACCCCTTCTAGCTCTAAAGCTCCCTACCATTTATAATCTGTATACAGATACACGTTTTCAACTAAATACACGTACACAGTAAAAGCTTTGTGCAGCATTTGGTTCCTTTACTCATCTTTTCTAATGATTTTGTTAATTAAGATTGGGTAAGATTTGCAAAGGAAATGGGGAGGAGGAAGACATGGTTTAGGGAAATGAGGTATACAGCTCCCATTGACTAAAGCAGGAGTTAAAAGACCTACCTAATCTGTGCACTACAAAAATAAATTTATCATTCCTGCAGGACTATTTTAAAGCAGACTGATGTTACCAGTCCCATACAGAATTTTTCTAGTGCAGAAACTCAGTTCTTTGTACTCATTTAAAGGACAAAGAAATACAGCTTTCAAGAGGATCTTTATAACGCAGCCAATTGACTTGGCTATTTAAAGCCTGTGAAGACTGATAAACCTGTTTTGTGATAATATGCATGATCTAAGATATGCCAGAGGGGAAAAAAGCTTGTTTATATCAATGTTGCAGATTAGCAAAACAATCGTAATATGGATGTGGGTGAGTTTGGGTTTTTTGGAGGGAAGTTGTGGGGCTTGGGGGTATTTTTGTTTTGTTGGTTTGGAGTTTTTTCCTTTTTTCTCTTTTTAATATCAAACGGGCTTCCTAAAAAACCCTAATTTCCACAATGTGTATTAACTGTCAGGACAAATGCAGTTACTTTAGGACTGGGATTATTATTTTGTGCTGGTAAGGTACATGGATGATAGAAGACGTGGTTTCTAGATAACCTATGAGTGAGTAATAGGTAAGAATATTAATACAGAAAAATTTGCCTAAGTCAGATGCTAACTTAAAGAGCATTTCGCTTTCTGTATGCTTGTACAGTACAGAACCAGCAAAGACTAGATGGGATTCTTCACTATAGATAAAAAGACAACTAAAAATAATATCAAGAATTGTAAGTAAATTGATTAAGATAAATTTAACAAACATTTTACTTGAAATAAAGGAGACACGTCTTCTAAATATCCTTTGGTATGCAAGTTCAAACCTGTGCTACAAAGAAGTTGATAGTGCTAACTACTTGATTTCATTTATATACAGGTATGAAAAGTAGGTCAGTTTTCAGTTTCTTTTAGATACATATATTTACACTCCTACTTACTCATCTTCAAAGGTAAGCATATGTTAAACTTTGATAAATATTATTAGAGTTGTTCCAAAAATTAAACATAAGAAGGTACCGCAAAGAAAATCTTCACAAATGTAGTGCTATGAAACAAATGCCACTTAAGACTTGTTTGTTCTAAATTCCTCATTGGAATTCTCTCATCTCAAAACTTTACTTTTTACACTTAAACAAATCTTTGATCAAAACCAAAGGAAAATCTTATTTCACCAATGCTACCTGAAAAACAAAATGGGATCCTAAGCTTTATTGACTTGAAGAAATCAAAGAATTACAAAAGTCAGTTCACCAATTCACAGTGCACTGCATAACAGGTTGCAATTCAACTGACCTAAACAACTGATCAGAAAAATTATTTGCTATTTTTAAAACATTGTTTTCTACTTTTTATGCATATAAGTTAAACCCAAAAGAAACAACATAATAGCTAATGCTCACACAACTCTTATTTAAAGCTGGTTTTAAATCAAGGCAAAGTGCAGACCTTCAAAGCTATGGAGGTCTTTCCAGAAGGCCTCTGGCAAGGATGCCAAACGTGTGATGGTGTCCACCTCCCACCCCCAAGGACCAGACAGAACATCCAAAGGCCATGGATGTTGCCATTCTACCTGGGGCAAAAAGCAGCTCAGAGCTCACCTGTCCCCTCCTCATTTTGCTGCTGCTGCTTTGTGCTGAGCACAAACTAGCCTTGAGTTTGAGAGCCCAAGAACTGTCCACATTTAAACCTGTCCCAGATATTTGTGAAGATCACCCAGTGCTTGTGAAATTATGGTATTCAAATGTCAAAGGTCTTCGTCATAAACTATTTCAATTATTGCAACATTATATTTTACTTAAACTGACACACTATTCAGTATTCTTTAATATTAAAGTACTAAAACCATCAATTCAACTGTTGCATAAACATACCTAACCCACAATAGAATGTTTTCAAACGCTTATGCAAACCCCTCTGTGCAAGTGACAAGAAGGAAACTGTGCTCCCACCAAACACTACAAAAGACCCATCTCCATTTTTCCACTTGATTCTGATAGCCCAAAACACGTTAATTTCCTGCCCTCTTCCCCTCCAAATAAACACTTAGCCTTGTATATGCATTTAAACACAACATTTATGCATACATATAAAACCCACCAATTCAATGCCCCAACTGAGTTTTTTCAATCTCCCATAACAGAAAAATCTCACATTCTGAGCTGAAATATTTCTAAACTACTCTTCAAAGAGCTCCCCTGAAATCCCTTCTTCATGAAATCATAATGGACAAACATACTTCACATTCTTATGTACAAACTTAATACTTCCACAGTTATCCTTAGTATTCTTATTGGACAGGTAATTGATTAAAAATAGTATTTTTCACTTCTTATAGCTTATTTGAAAATATGAGATGTGGGTTAATTTTTTTTTTTTTACATAGATGGAGTATGAAAAAACCCACACCACTCTACTTCTGGAAGTTTAATCCTCTCTTGGCAAGTGACTCGGGAAAATAATTCTTATTTTCTCCTAACTTTCCAGACAATCCAGTCTGTCACAGTGATTAGGCAGAATATTGCAACTATGCATAGATCCACTTGTTCACTGATCTGATTTATTATTTCAGTTACAAAAGTTAAGAAAAAGCAACACAACTTTCTTTACAAAGCACACTAATCAGCCATCCAGAGGGATTTTTTTTTCCAGTAAAGAAAGTGAGGAGGAGAAATCAGTTTGCATGAGACTAACACAACTTGTAAAGATTATCCTTTAGCAGGGTAAGGAGGTATTATTATTTCTGTGAAGTTAATAAATATTGTGCTTAAAGTTAACAAAATGAGATTATACATTACGTTCCTCAGGTAGTTCAACAACTCCCCAGGCACAGGGAATATCTGAGAACATTTATGAGAGATACAACACACATTCATTTCAATAAATAAATAAAAAATAACAAGAAAAGCGATGGTAGAGGGAAGAAAGGTGGACCCAAAAGGGAACACAGCAGCTAACAATCACTTACACCTGCCCTGTATCTGCACTCCCCTTACCCCATGGGATTTTCTTTTTAATACATACGTGAATATACATATATACACATGCACACACATATATACACATACACACACACACCTTCGCACGCTGATCTGGAAAGTCGTATTTTTCCCTCAGCGCCAGGCTTTTCTAACAGTATGGGGTTTATCATTCCAATCAGTAACATTAGAAAAATATCAGATTGATAGGAAAACTCACACCCTTCTATCATCATGTACTGCTAAACAAAACAAAACAAAAAATCAGTAATGGCTTCTCCAAAACATAGTAAGCAATTGGATACACCACAGATATGGATCTGATATTTTCTTTTACCAGGTCTTAAATGCATTTTGAAAATAGATATATCATCTGTTTTTCCCTGCTTATTTTACAGAAAAAAAAAAAGGCTAACAACTGGTTTGGTGAACACCAAGCTAAGAAACAAAGAGGTGCTATTTTTAATTGAATTGTGCTGCAATGTTGCATAATGATTCTGCAGTGGAAATTTATCTTTTGTTTGCAGGAGTTGCCTAACTAATGAAACAGACTGATCTTTGACCAATATCGATAATGAGCCTTGCTCTGTATTTCTGCAAGATATTAAATATATCATGGGATTTCTTGGTGTATATCTTAGTCTACTTAACAATATAAATAATTTTCAGCAGCAATATTTCCTACCTCCTTCAGCTCCTTCACCACTTCCAACTCCTTTGAAGTTATTCATGTCTTTACTTAAAACAATTTCTGATAAAGTAGTGCAACACAGATGTTCCTTGCAGAACAGCCTAAAACTGGAACTACACAAAAGAAGAGAGCAATAGCCATTTACAGGAACAAATTGTAATAAAGCTCATTAGGCTAAAAAAACGTATTGAGAAGGTGGTAATCATCATCTATCCAATTCTGAATCCAACCATTGCAACTACCAGAATTTTAATTTACTGGGGAATAACAGTGCTGTCAAAGCAAAGCCAAATGCCTTGTTTGTTATCAAGGAGCATCTGGCCCTACTCAGCTTTAAATCAAATGCTACTTATCTTAAATTCAATTAGTAATCTTGGGGTTTGGAGACTTGTGGGGGGATTGTTTGGGGGTTTTTTTAGCCCTCCCAAAACACAGTTTTAGCAGCTGTTGAGAGAGGGATTTTGCTGTGAACAAGTCAACACAGTTAAGGAAAAATATGCAAGCAAGCTAACTTGCATGAGTACATATGCTTACTACTATACCTCTACCATAGGTTCTTCGTCAACAGACTTAAGAATCAAGGCCCTAATTACATATTTATACATTTAAAGTGACCAAAAGATTAAACATTTTTCTGGAATCCATGAGAGAAGGTGGAAGCAGCAATCACTTGGAATCTTGAGTGTTATATTCAGTCTCTCCTGATGAAATCTGGCTGAGCCGTTTGCTCGATCCCCACAGCTTTCGGGAAAGCTGACCTGAGCGCATCTGTTTAAAAGTAATTCAGAGAAACAAAAGGAGGGGGAAGGGATAAGGTGGATAAATTAAAAAGGAATTCAGACACTGAATCTGGTGAAATGCAGACACTACAATGTACTGCATAAACAAAACTGTATCAACAAAAATTATTTGAAAATAAACCAAAAGTTACACTTAGGGATGATTCTTGGGACTGACAAAAAACAAGACACAAAAACACTGACCACAATCTTCTCTGATTTTGAACAGTTAAGGGGATATTACCCACTAATGTGTGCTTATATGCTTAGCCTACTTCAAATGGCTTAGAAAGAGTGTTTAGATTGCTATTTTGATAGGAAGGGAAAAGAAGAGGTGAATGCCAAGCAAAAATGAACCAAATGAGAAGAAAGGACATTTTATTTTAGAGATTTCAAACAGAAATTGTTAGCAGTGGGAAAAAAAATAGCCAAGATGCAGGACAGTGATAGCAGAATGAAGGAAAAAGAGAAGGGTTATCTCCTGGTGTCAAATTTATAGTCTTCCAAAGATCCTGGGTGAAGTGTTCAGAGGAATGTTTAAAGCAGAAGTAATTCATACTGAGTATTCCATAAGATAAGACAGATAACAAGCAACCAGAGGCCATATTAAATCCAGCATCTAGTAGGTCTGCAATCTGACAATTTGTAAGAAACTCTTAATTACCTAAGCACAAAGTTGATGATTGGCCAGTAGTGATCAGCCTGGCAGCTGATTAGGTTCTGAAATTCCTTGCAGTTCAACAAACAAGATTCATGCCTTAACAAGTTCAAGAACAGTTGCTCGCAGTTACTACTACAAATGTAACACGCTTACGAGCTGCATCATCACAGCAGCAGCGTTCTAGAAAAGGTACAGTGCTGACCAGGATTAACACTAACAAGTTATAACTGCCCACACTTCTGCAACATCCAAACCAGCTAAGTAATTGTTGAAAGTACAAAAACATTTATTAAACTTAATATTAGACACTGTCAATGCAGAAACACTAAAGGCCAATCTTAATACCAAGCAGCATTTCACTTTTTGCACATTAAAGTAGGTCTGTGCTAAGGATCCAATCCTCTGTCCTAAGGATCAATATCACCACTGAAAATTCTAGTAATTAACACATTCCTTCCAAACTAAAAAGAAGTCATTCAACAAATGAACACCTGACATACACACATTTTTCAAATATATTGATTGACGCCATTATAGAAAACTAGAAAATCTGGGACATAATGTTGTTCCTTATACGTTTGTGTTTTGAAAAAAAAATTTACATGGATACTAGCTTGCATATCATCTGAACTATAAACAGAAAATCCTGAAAAAAAGTCATTGGAAAGCCTCTATAACGACAAAAAGAATCCAGTCTTTGAAACAACACTTTCCGCATAGTTAGAAAAATAGATGTGATTAAAAAGTGAAAGTAAGAAAACAAAAAGCCTTCAGTCTAATGATACACACAAATTTCAGCCTACAAAAGATCTTTTCAATGGAATAGGAAGCTTCGAAATGACAGTGACTTTAAAACTGCTGTTACAACCATATGTTTAACCACATAATAATCAGCTCTTTGTCAATTCTACAATAGAAAACTGAAAGTCAGTGGAAACCTCCCCTCCACATCCAGTGCAAGCAAAATCAGACTACCATTGTGTGAAGCCTGTTTCCAATATTAAACTATGTATCTCCTAGCAAAAACATTTAAAAATACTGATGAATAAAGTTGCTCTGTTATCACATTTAAAATATAAAATTAAATTAATACACACTTTTCTGGCATGTACTGAAGATCATGCAAAAGTGATAATCACATTTTCAAATAAATACATAGCAGCACAACAGATTGAGTTATAAAGATAAGCAGTTTTAAGTTAACTCAAGTACTTTGAAAGTCATGACAAGAAGTAATTAAAGCAAAAACTATGTTTTGCACAAGAAAAATTGGGCTTATCTATTTGAGAGGTGGATGCTCTGTACTTGATATTGCATATGCAGGATCAACGAGTTTATATTCACCATATGGAGCACAGGCATAGTGGGAACCTACAGAAGTGATTCCCTGTGCACTGCCATTAGAGACTCTTAACAGAAAGAAGTAATACCTTTTTCCCCAATGTCAGTCAATGCATATTAAAAGATATCTGATAGAAACCATAAAAAAAATAAACAAAGTGGCTTGCTCTCTTTCATTTCCAATTTTCTTCTGGAAAATTATTTCATCAAGAAGAGGCTGACAACACTATCCCGTTCAGAAAAGGTTAGCTATTATTAGGACTTTGCTTATTCAGATGTGAGTGATAAAGTCTGGAAGTTAGTCCAGCTGAGCTTCCCATCTGCGATCCCTATATACCTCTGATTCTTAATGAGAACTTTCAGTAGAGCAGTCTCAAAAGTTGTTTCCCACTGAAAACTGAAACTTGCTCTTAAATTTACCCTGCCATAGAGGAGACCTCTTGCTCAACTGGAAAGCAGAAATAAGTGAACTTCCCACAGTTCGGTAGAAAAAGTTCTTGATGGTGGGTTTTACCTCTGCTGGCTTGCCAACACCAACGATAATCAACTTGCCATCCTCCAAGCCAACAAGGATGTGGCTGTACTCTTTGGTGACAGAAATGCAATGGATTGGCAGTCTCATGGCTAAGGGAGAGATGCTCAGACTCAGGCTGAAAGGAACAAAACCAAAGAGAGAAAGTACATCATGTACTTGCTTGCACATACTGCAAAGAATCACATGCAGGTGAAACTGCTGTCCACAGGATGCACTATAAAACACAGTTTCTCAAGGATATAATCTGCAATTTCAATTATTGCAAACTCCTACAGAACAATCTAATTGTATCCCAAAATAGAGCTTCAATAACAAGAACAGGTGTGGATAGGTAAGTCAGTTAGCAGAGACATTTTCACTGAAGAACAGTGACATTAGTCCTACAGCTGCCTAAGTGACAAACATCACTCCCATTCTGTGGAGCAATGGAGTTCTACAGAGCTAAGCAGTTAAGTGGAGCTTAAAACTCATTGCAGAACTACATGAGGCTTGATCCTGCAGTTGCTGAGCTCTGTGACTAATCAGGGGATGAGCACAGTTTGCAAACTGACAGCTCCTCCTGTCAGTTCTAGGTGTTTAATTGGGATAAATGTCTGGGAAGAAAGAAATCTGTCACAACCTCTCATTTTATTTTTCTCCGTATCTTAGTTCCACCAAAAACATTTTTTTGAGGAACACAGAAAAAGCAACAGCTATCACCTACAAGACCAAGTAAAGTTCACTACACAGCCATTTCTCAATAAGCCCTCATATTTGTATCTCAATAAAAATGGTGGTACATTACCTGTAGAGATCCCGTATGGAAAGAAATCCCTGTAAGCTGCCCATCACAATATACTCGCCAGTTACACACAGATCTGACACTTCCTCTTTCAGAGTCTCAGAACCCAGGTATTTCCCATTGACAGAATAGAGATGCAATGCATTCTTATCCTGAAGAGATCAAAAATAAATATGTCACAGAGGACTGATAGGATAAAGAGTGTAGTACTTGTATCTTTAGCTCATTAAGAGGTGCTAACTGGGCAACAACCCACAGACAGAAATGCCGACGAGAGTTTCCTTGTTGAATGATACAAGAGTAGTGAGCCTATACTCGATGTGTATGGATGTAAGGTCCTGTACGGAAGTTTTTGAAGCTATGTCTTGATGTAATGTTGTAGTATCTTATCTACTCCAGTTAATCAATTCTAAATTTCCTGGAAACATCCATGGATTTAATAGACAGGTCCCTATTTTATAAGAACTTTTGTTAAGAAAGGAGAAAGCAAGACTGCGCTCATCTTCAGCCTTGCTACCACCCTCCTTCCCTCCCTACCCCTCCCAAATTCAAAAGCAGAAGGAAACAAGCATATTTCCACAGGGCTAGATCCAGAAGCATTTTCTGGACAAGACAATGACTTCTTGCTGGATTATAGACACAACTAACAAAACCATCTTAAGTTCTTCCAGCCTGACATTACTTTGGATCTCTTCCCTCCCCATCCTCCTAATGTAGTTAGTATGCCTCCATCAAAAAAATTTGTTTTTCAAGAAATTTCCCATGTTTAAGAAATCACACAGCTCTACTGTTACTAAAGCAACTAACCAGCTCCTCAACAGACCCAACCTTACAGCTGTACCTCCAATCCCGAACTAAGAAACTGTGTAGACACTGAGCATCTTGCACCCAGAACTTACTGCTCCCCTTATAAGCCTCTGTTTCTGTGCACAGTGGAACTTGTTTCCCCTAGTTTTCCAGTCCAAAGTGGCCTTCCTAGGAAGAGGAGAGGCTCAAGGCTCTCATTACTGTATGCTTGAGCATCTTCCTTGCAGGCGTTTGGAGATTTTCATGCAACTCACAGGAGCACAATATGCCTGCCATTTATCCTTTAACCAAATTTACTCAAATTGGCTAGCAAAATTTAAAAAATGTGGAAACTGATACTGCACACTCAAACAGCCTCATTACTTCAGGAAATAAGATACAGTTAGGTACACTTATGATCAAACTCTTCAGTGACAGAAACAGAGGTGTTCCACAAACCTAAGTACCTTAAGAGTAGTCTTTCCTTCCACGCTGGTGTGGACAACTATATGGCCTTCCCAGGACACAGCCAGGTTGGGAACAGTCAGCAGGAGAGAACTCTCACAAGGTGGTCGCAGAGTCCTCACGTACTGACCTTTCCGAATAGTACGGACAATAACGGTGCCATCCTGCAGCAACCAAATTTAGGGGAGTTGATATTCAGCAGGTAAGTTACCACAACACTCAGTACTTACATACAGAGGATACAGGGAATACTTTGAAAGCACTTAAATCCTTAATGGGAGATAAGGACTCCTGAGCATTAGGAACTCTGCACAAAGAAGCCTTCCCCTCAAGACCATGTGCTATAGGCATATGAAAAAAACAAATGCAAATAGGGCAAGAGGGGGGATAGGCAGCAAATCAGCCACTTCATAGGTGACATTTACGAGTAGGCATTACGTGGAGTACAAAGCCAGAGTTCAGAAGCCTGCCAGTGTAGTACAGTAAGGCAGACCATGAGCAAGTGACACAGAACCTTCAGGGTTAACAGAGCAGGGAAGAAACAGGCAAAAAACTGTTGCTATGGGAAGCTTAAAATCTCCAAGAAAGTCCAGGCTTATTAAAGCTCATCTGTACAGAATAACACCACATGGAAGGTGAGGCCTCTGCTCTGCAGAGCAGTTTGACAGTCTGATTTAAGCAGGCAGCAAAGAAGATGGCACATATCTTCTTGATACGCAAGGCTGAAGAAAAAGATTGTGAAATAGTGACTTTTTTTGTATTATTCTTAATCCACTTCAAACACCTCCTATTGTTTGAGTTGGGTTGAGAAGAGGCAAAAAAGGGAAAAGTAGGAAGGTGCTTACCCTGGATCCTGACACTGCCATATCCAGCTCGGTGCTGATGCCAACACTCGAAACCTCGTCAGTGTGCCCATAAAGGATCTGTAATGGCTTAGGTGCCAGGCCTACAGGCACTCCTCCCTGAGAGTAACAAAAAGTGCAATGACACAGTCTCTGGCAGCTGAAGGACAAACAAAATATGAGCTTCTGGTATCTTCAGTACCAGTTGTGTGAGGTGTGTATTTGACAGAGGCCAAAGCCAAAGGCACAACTCGCCACTCCAATATCAACGTATTGCTTTTTATGTTAGCATCTTACTTACTGAAATCACAAGAATTAATAAATATGTAGTTATTGTGTGGGTGTGAGAGAC
Organism: Aleadryas rufinucha; assembly: GCA_013397815.1. Lineage (NCBI taxonomy): Eukaryota > Metazoa > Chordata > Aves > Passeriformes > Aleadryas > Aleadryas rufinucha. The sequence continues at coordinate 701,420 of VZTH01017875.1, read as the reverse complement.
TGTTACTTAGCTGACTCCTTCCTACCCCTGCAGGTGTCCAGGACTGCAAGGACCACAGTAAGCAGTCCTAACAGGAGTTGTTCACATACCCCATCCACACACTTGTTCTTCACCTGTGTATCTGGGCTTGTCCAGGTCTTAGAGTTTACCCTGGAATCAAGCACTATCTTCACAATCAAGCTTAAAGAAGCTGAAAGCTATTTTACTTAAAATAACAGCGACTGTCTCCATTTTCCAAGGAAAAGGAAGGAAATAGTACTTCTCAGTGATTACCAGTAGTATGATACTCAAAGGAAATCTTGCAATAATGCTCATTAAAAATAGCAATGCTTCCACATAACTGCAGGGTGTCACAGCTTTTGTTCCAGTGAGCATACTGCCAGCACATATAGACTTATTCTCAAACCAGTTCTAAGGGAAGAACTGTGCTTAGAGAGAAGGTACAGTAAATAGTTCTACAGAGATTTATTTTCATTTCTGTGATAAGAAATTGATTGCCAACCAGGCCCTGAAAGCCTGAAGCATGCAGGAATACAGAACAAGTGTCAAAATACAGAAGATGTCAGTGCAGAGAAGACAAGTAGAATGGAAATGCCAGTATGCAGTCCACTGCTGCCACTTTGTAAAAACCAAGATAAAACTCTCACAAGAAACATTTACTATGCATAAAATATCATTTATATATCTATTAATAAAAAATTCATTTAAAATCTTAAGAAAAACCACTTGTAAACAAAGATCATTTCCAGAGGATGACTTAATTCACAATGAAAAGATAAACAAACTAAAAAAATCTCCCCACTTGAGACAAAAAACTACTTGTATGAGCACTGTCTTACTTTTTTTGACCATGCACTGTTACTACAAAGCCCTTCTTGACAGAATTATAAATACTCCCACCACAAAGACAGCTTCCACAAAAGCCCATGCAGCCATGCACACACCACTCTGCTGCTGTAACGTGCTGACTTTAGTTCCATGGTAAGAACAAGGTGACTTGATGAACTCTACCGTCCAAAACATGACAGCTTCCCCCAGCAATTAATCCTGCTTGTATAGCTCAAATGCAGCAATCAGAATCAGCATTTAAATGCATAATGATGGAAAGAGCTCCACATTTTGAGTGTAAGTACACACATGGATCACACAACCACTTGCACTGTATTAAAGTATGAGACCAATATTAAAGAATTCTCAAATACCAGTGCAAATGCAGGTAACAGACAATGCTGTCTTTGTTAACCATCACTGTAGCCATCAGTACTCCCCACAGAGAAAAGGCAGTGCTAAAATGCAACTACTAGGAGTGAACAACTGCCTAGGAATGTAAAATTCTCATTTGCCTACCCTGAAAATAATCTATGAAATCTTTAAGAGAGCCTCTAAAATAGTGCACTTCAGCTATACAGTAACTAACACATACAGTATTTCAGATAAGACAATGGGAGTAAAATTACTAAGCTAATTGATTTTAGTGCACTATCTTCACTACAAACCTGAAGGGAAATCAATAAAACATAATAGCAAAACAGAGAACAAAAATACACTCAGAATCTGCTTCTGAGTATGCCTAAATAACCCACCTGCTGAACTATTTGCCATATCATACAGGTGGTATCTCTGGAGCCTGAAATTAAATGTATTCCACAGTGGTCTATTGCCAAGCAGGTCACAATATCTAGAAAAAGAAAAGAAAACAAAGTTGTCACCTGGGTAATTATGACTAATTTCCCACAGACTGACAATGTGGATACAATTTGTAAACACTGTATCCTGATTGGCAGTCAGCATGAAACACTCCACTGTGATAAGGGCTGATGACATTTTTAAACAATGAAATCATCATACAGCCAAATGTACCCACCTGACTTATTCAGCTTTGCTACCTAATAATAGCAGGCAAGCCTTATTTTGAAACTACATCAAAGCAGCATTGCAATGACTGAAAAGCCATGCTCAAGTACTTCTGTATAATGACGGCTCAAGCATTCTTCTGTTCTTACACTGCCATTCCTTCACAACTGCTAACTTGTGTGCCCAAGTGAACTGGCTATATTCTGAGAACGTCAAGTAACAAGGTACATACATAAACCTTTTCCATTTCCCAACGCAGAGTGACTGACTGACCCATGTGCCTGATGTGCTGTCCCATCAGTTTGCCTTTGGTAAGGGATGTCACTCGGATGCTGTTGTCCCAGTGTCCGCCACTGAAGAGCAGCTTTGCATCATGGGACACTGCAAACAACTTGGAGGTGATCTCCAGCCCTGGGGCAAAAGGACCACTCATGCTGCGCTGTGTTCTGTAGGCAAACGATGAGCAGTTAAGAGCAACCTTCGTTCAAATCCATGTATTTTGCACTTCCTCTGTCTTTAAAAATCAGTAACAAATTCCATCTATAGACGAGGCTATAACCATGGCAAAACTCTCACGGCCACCAGTGACTGGAAGCAAGATTTCATCTTAGATCTTTTCAGCCTTTTACACAATTGGATAACTCATGTCCCTGCTAAGCACTGTAACGTTAAAGACAAAAAGGAATATTCTAGAAACAAAAACCCCAAACCCACCACATACACCTATGTATTACTATAGCGTAACACTGTATGAATAATGCCCATCTCAGATGTCAAGATGAGTTTTTATGATTGATATTTAGAAAAACATTAGAGGTAGCTCCAAGAACGAAGCCTGAAATGCCATTTATGTAACTCTACAAGAATGCTATTACAGATTAGAGGTAGTATTACTGAACATCAGAAGATGCATTCTTAGGTGAAAACTCAGACAATGAATACAGCATGACCCACTGATTCTGAACAATTACTGCATTTCATTATTTTAGATGTATTCATCAACCCCTCCTCAAAATGTGCTTACTTGGGATTTGTCACTGTTGTATCTTTGATGAAGGTAAAATAGTTGGAAATATTTTTGTCATAAGGCAGCCAACCATGAGTTCCAATAACACAGTTCAGACTTGCTGTTACCTATAAAAGTTTGATGAAAAAGTTAATGAAACCCAGAGGTTTATTTCCTGCTTGCCTTGATACTAATGGAGCTTACACAAAATCCAGCAGAGGCTTCTTGAAAATTCACCACAAAGGAAAAAGCACATGCACCTCTCCTGAACAAACATACCAATAAAAAATCCCTCTCAGATGAGTTAAACGACATGTGGTACATAAAACTATATCAGAATATTCTATGTTCTACACAGGTCAGAGAAGTGGAGGTAGGAAGGACGGGAAGAGACAAAAACTAAAAATCCCAGTCAACCAATCCCTCTCAAACATTTAATTACAAGTCAGTAATTTAGTTTAAGCTGCTGCTTCTTCTCTTCTCTGAATACTAATTGTTAATAGTAAACATATTAACACAAGAAGTTTAAAAAACATTGTAGTGGAGTTGCATTTCTGAGGAAGTAACAAAGGAATCTAAATATTCAAGGTTATTTTCATCAGATATTTTTGAAAAACACAAGGAGAATTTTACATGTCCCCAAATAACCTATGAATGCACCACATTAAGCCAAGACAATAATTTTGACATACAAAATAGGAATATTGGAATATTCTTTCCTGCAGAACAGAGGTATTATTGCACTGGGGCAAGTGTCTAGGCCACATACACAGATGTAAATACAAAAACACTCCTTTCATTATTAGGTATCTGCCACAGCACAAGAATGTACACTAGTGCAAAAGTTAGTTTTAGGAACAGTGCAGGCCTTTGGAGTGTGCATGCACCAGATATGGTCTAGTGTAATATATGGGTTGGAAAGCAAAAACAATGACACCATTAACAATTCAATCCTGTAATTTTAAATCTGGACTGCACTGCATTAGCAAATTGGTTGCTGCAGGGAAATGGATCAAGTGGCAACTTACAATATGCCTACAATAACTTATAGTCATGTCTCATCAGCTCTTACATGCCACTCAACAAATCAGCCTGGCTTCTCCTCGGAAGATAAATATTTAACTTATAACTGACATTCGTTATAGGTTAAAGGAACACATTTGAAGAGGAACAGATTAGAAATGTTTCTCTACAAGCTGTATGAAAAAAAATACACTCATTTGACTGTCTGCAGTTTAAGAACAGCATTGACACATGCAACTCACCAAGATCTCTGGGCTTCCCTGAGAAATAAAGGAACGTGACTGATTCCTGGGGACGACGGCTTTGACAATGGGCACACCATCACTAATTCCCTAAGAGAAAGGACATGGTTTTGATCTGATTATATCCAAAAGCTAAAGGACAAATCTAGAACCTGTAAAGAGTAAGATCCAAAGCCTCTGGAATCAGTGTCAGACCTGCAGAGCACCTTAAGGCACTGGTTCACACCCATTCAGTTCATGCAGGTAAGCTTCATCACAAACACTGGAAATGAAACCCTGGCCCACAATCAGGGAGTTTAACTACCAAGTTCAGTGAGTCTTCAGACACTACCAGTGAGGCTTTCGCCTTTCTTGGTGTGACTAATTTATATACTCAAACAACACCCACACAAGCAGCCAGCAGATTATGGGATTCAACCTCTATGACGCCAACTTAAAAGACAGAGCTCATTTAATACACATTGCATTGTAAAATTTTCTTTAAATAGGAAGCAAGTTTATTTTCATCTAGGCTGTGACTTTTTGTTTCAAGTACATCAGAAGTTTCAGATTAAGCTTTAAACAATTTCAAGTAACACATCTACCTCTATGAAGAATGACTTCAGTTCAGTGAGGTGTTGGAAGAGATTCAGAGTAGAGGTATCACTTTTAGTTAGTCTTTGCACTACCTCTTCTGCTGACAGCCTTTGTGGATGGGGCTCCTAGGAGGCAATATTTGAAGGAGTAACAAATTAGAGTAGTTTACCGGTTTGTTCAATACACATGAGATACTCAGAATCTTAATAGGAAAACAGTCTTAAATACCTAATATTCCTTCTTGAAGTAAATTAATTTATTTTGAAAATTGATTCTTTGGTAATGTGGCAAAGACTTAATGTTGCTAAAATTACAAACCATTGTTCTTTTCAGAAATCCTTGTAACTCAGTTGTATTTAACCACAAAGGTCTGGTTGAGAGGGAGCAAAAAAACATTACCTTTAACAGCTGACAGGGAGTTTGCCCAAAATTGTTTATCATCCCTTCTAAAGCTTTCCTTTCTTTCTCATCTGTTAAAGCATCCAAATCCACAGCCCCTGGATCACAACCAGAACAATGAAGAGTAGAAAAAAGAAAAAAGAACACAATCCAAACAACTTATTAACAACCAATATGGTCAACTAACATTGCAAAACTTGTATTTACTTGCAGCATTATGACCCTTTACCCCAGAAAAGCCCCCAAATAATGCCTCCATTTAAAATACAATCTGAAAATTCCACTCTGCATGTGGAATTTTGAGTGTATCTATCAAGGCAAGAATTGCAGGGCTTTGTCCTATCAAATGAATTTAACATACTTCATGCAAGCCACATGTAGCACACAAAAACCATCCAAAATTTACCTTTGAAATTAACAGATTAATATTTGTCTCTAGTATTATTTGTTTTTAAGCAATGTGCCTGAACTCTGAACCACAAGAAACCTCTTCCCACAAATGCTTTTAAGCAAGCAAATAAAGTGACAGGAAAAGCCAGTAACTTTTAGAAAAAAAAGACAAGAAACTGTAACAGCCCTCCTTTAAAGAAAAACTGTACCTTTTTTTATGATGCATTACAAGGTTTGCTGCCATATTTCATCTACACATCTGCTGCCTTACCATATGCTACTGAATGGTATGCTCACAAATCAAGTGTCTTCTGTCTAATAACAAAAACTCACAAGTCTGATGACAATGACAAGAGAACATACTGCTTTGTACCTTCATAAGTACAATAATAGAACACATTAAGCGCCTCCACTGCAGCTGGCCCCCTCTGCTTGTAGCCAAAAATCAAATCTATCCATTCATGAAGATGAGCAGAAACATACTCAGATTCCTAGAAGGAAAAAAATGCTCTTGTAAGAATAAGAGAAATACTGCTCCCATCTTCAACTTTTTGCTATTTTCTGTGGAAAAAGATTCAATTCCTACACTAAGAGTATCCAGAAATCAGGTATTTATCAGTGTATAGGGCAGAAGCATAAGAAAGGGTAGAAGCATAAGAATGTCCTGCTGTGTTACAGGCACTAACTGCCAGGTAAGAGGGAAAATCAACACAGTGATGCAAGAGATCTGCACTATTGAAATGCACCTGTGCAAGGGAAGGTAACCTGCCAGCTCCCTAACACCAGACAGAATCACCTTTAAATAGCAAGGGAAGCCTATACACCTACCTCAGCATTTTATCTCTGAGGACAGCAAATGCCCAAAACCTTATCGCCCAAAATGCTCAAGAGATTAAATGCTCTTTTTGACATTTTATCAACATGCAAAGAGCTTTTAACTGGAAGTTCTAATGGTACTTGTAATGTCAAATGCAATCACAACTCTAGTTTGAATGCCATCCCACTTGTTTTACATTTAAGCCACAGTAACAATTTGCAGGTGCACTTTCTTTATGATTATGTCACACATACAAACAACATCTTACCAGAGCCTTCCTGTGTTTATAAATAAAGTCTTCTGGGGAGTGGGCCCATTTAGGCAGAACAACATCATTTACCACCTCTTTTGACATTTGAAGCTGGCCTAAGTTAAAACCTGGTGAATAATTCAGAAAAGTTTAAGAGTTGGTACAAAATATTTCAAGTGTCTTGATTTCTCAGTAAAGATTAAAAATCCTTCTTTTCTCAATGCAAGAGAAAGATATTGAAAAATTCTTAATGTAAATCTCCAAAAACTCTACCACTGACATAGGAGGCTAAGTTCTGTTCTGCATGCTTAAAATTTTAAATTATAAAGGATAACAATTATCCAAAACATCTAAATGATTTTGAAGCTGAAGTCCCAACCATAAAAGTAGCATTAATCTTTTACACATCCATTTGTAAACACATCTGCATTTGCTTTACCAGAATTAAGAGTCCAAAACCTTTCAATAAGGTTGTTCATAAGAAGGAAGCTACTTAGAGGTTTAAATGGTTGTAAAATCAAGGCTTTTAAGAAGCCTTAAATCTCACCAGCTATCACTGAAACAACTCTAAATACTTAAATGACTTGAAAGTGGGACTTGGGTGTTTCCAATTTTTCTAATTTAGACCTCTAGTAGATTGTAGCAGCATAAACATAACAATCCATTTTCAAATTGTGCAAAAGTAGAGAAACAAATCACTAAACAATAAATGTGAATTAAAAAGTGTCTAGGAATCTCACGTCAGAATGCAGGATGCTGTCTTTTCAATCAGCACTGTAATAATTAATCTCTTTTAACTTTTGCTAAGTATTTAATCAGTATTAACTAATAGTAACTTTTTCAAACATCCAGACGAGCATCTCTGATACTTTCCATTGGGTAAACAACACTATTTTCAGCCATGCTTAAGCCCATAGCCTGAATTTTAAACATAATGTTTAGGCTGCTGCTTAACTCAACTGGTATCATCACTGAACAGTTTGAAGCCAGCATAATGTCTATAATCACACCATAAAGTTTAAATACTAAGTGTCCCTCAGCATTCACAAATGGTTACAACAATTCTTTTCTGAAGATTACAGAAACGGTGTTCTGTGAGAATATTCTTAGCAGTCAGTTTACCATTTTGATTCTCCAGGAATTCTGGAAAGTAGAAGAACTCTGGGATAAGTTCTTTGACATCATTAGGGTTGTCCATGAGTGCCTGCCAGGTAGCAGGAATAGAGTGGAACTGTCTGTCAGCACAGTCAAATCTGTGGATCAGAAAACTCGGTTTAGACTTAGATGATTCCCTCAGTGAAACAACAAGGAAGAACAGGAAGGGGCTGCTTATGTGCTCAGCATACCTGCCACTCTGAAGCTGGATATGAAGTGTTGTGAAAGGCTCTACCCGAATGAGGTAATGCATGACACCAGCAGCATTTGAGTAATGTGTCCCATAGTGAAATTTGTCAATCATCCCAAGAGGATCCTCAAAATTCTCATATCTAAAAAAAGAAACCTTTATTAATAAAACTGAGCATTATAGTTGATTTACATGTGGATTATGCTTGTTCCAGGCAAAGATTCAAAAGAAATGACCACAGCAATCTATAAGAGAAAAATAAATTGAGTACTATCAAACACAAAGATTCCAAATCTTACTTAGAAAGTCCCTAAGAAAAAGACTGCTGAAAGACAGAAATGTACACCAGATGAACCCTTTGCACGCCTGTTACACTCTTCCCCAGGCATTTGCTCAGTTGTCAGAAACCAGACAATGGGCAGACAGGACTGATGACTTTATACAACAGACCAACACACCCCGCATCACTAAACTGAGTATTTACTATTGAAGAGACTTGTGATGGTTTCCTGCAAGATTTAAGAAATATGTGTGACTGTGTCAGGACGCAGAAGAGAGATCTTTTCCACACTCATGTCAATTTCCTTTTCTACTGGCAAACTCACTCTACTATGCCACCATCTGGCTGATACATTCCTCAGCCTAAGTTAGTAAGAGAAATTCTACTTAAACATACTTCTAGAGAACCCATTTCATTACAGTCAGGATAGAGCCTAATCATTCAAAGAAAATTCTCCATGTTCCAAGTTTTCACACGATTTTGGAAGATACCTGGCTGCAGTCTTGGATGATAGCACACTCACTCCCCACACCACCAAAAAAGGAAAGATCGCTACACTGCTGTGTGGGTGTGAGTGCCTGTCATTCACACCTACAGAGGACTTGCCAAAAGTCACTGAGATGTATTTCATTTTGAAGATAATAATCTATGCTTGAAACAAAGAGAAAGCACAGATTTAGGATCAATGCTACCTCTTAGCACAGGCAACTCAACCCATCAGTATGATTTCACATTCCTTATCCTGAAGCAGACATGGGACATTATGTCTTTTCAAGCTGCTGGGCCATTAAATTGTTTCTACAGCCTTTCAGTTTTTCACCTCCACAGCTGAGAAACAACTGAAAATTTACAACAGTAAGTTTTGTCCTTTCACTGCCATATAATATAGTCTGAATGCAGCAGGAACAACAAATCAACCTTTGCAAATGTATCTGTTATGTTATAAAACCATCTTTAAAAATCTCACTGTCACTTTATTTTTCAAATGTGTTATTAGCCTGGAGCCTCAGAAAGGACAGAGAAATATAACCTAGTGTTCAAACACGTACTTCTCTTTCACAGTCTTAGCGTTCTTCTCATTTACCACACCTATGGGTTTGGTCAGGTCCCTAAATACTGCAGGATTATTCAGGTCCAGTTCTTCTGAGGTGTAATCTCGTAAAATCCAGGGAAACTAAAAAAAAATAAGTCAAACATCAAATAGAGATTAAAACTACATCTTTAGAAAGAGAAAAAACACATGCCTTTGGCAAAAATTTAAAAACTAAGTTTTTTAATTACCACAGGATATTGAGCAAGGTCATTGTAAGTTCGTCCTGCCATGGTGTTCAGCTGAATAAGGTAGTCAAAGTTGGATATTTCTCTATTCACCCATTTCTGAAAGACAAAGAAAGATAAAATGGAATAGACTATATCAAAGATATAATTATTGCAAATTACACATCTTGTCTGTATCTATCTGCCAGAGGATAGCATTGGCAAGTGAAAAGCACAAGACCACAAAATTGTATGCAAGTCCAGATTCAATATCTCATAATAAAGTTTATTTTCCCTTTGATTCAGTGATTGTGCTATCTACACTTCACTGAAATCAGGTCCTGTTCAGGAAATCAGTACTGTTTCAAATACAGAGCAGCAGACAATCAGCAGCCTTGGTAAAAAGGAAAAGAAAAACAGAAATAAAAGAAACAAAAAGAAGGCAAGTAAACAGGTACTGATAAAAAAGGGAATAAAACTTTGAAATCCATTAGAGCGTTGTGATGAAAATTTATTTATAAATTATTCCCCCACTGGTTAACAGTACAGGTTAACAATTTGTAAACCAAATTGTCTGTGCACCTTTGTCTGCTCCATTATTATATTCTAAACCAAAGAACAGACAAAGCTGTGTTCAGAAGGGCTCAATATTTGTCTGCAGAATGATGGAGATGTGTCATGATAGATGAGGTTTGCTCTGTGTAAATATACAACTTGATAGTTTTTATTGCTAGGAAAACAAAGAACAATCAATGTATTTCCAATATTTTAATATTATTTGTAAAGCTTCCTCCCTCAGAGAAAACAATTTTGGCATAAAGAGATGGAAGATAAAAATACATTTACTACATTTAAAAATTTATCTGTGTTTATGGTAATACGGACATTTTGATGTTTTCCTTTTTTTACCAGTATTACTAATTCTCACTTAATCTTCATATGGGTTTTGTTGAAAGCTCCATCATGAAAAGATAACAGGGAAAATTATTTGCAGATCTAATGAAGGAAGTTTCAAAGTGTGCACTCATGATCACAGAATAAAACCAGAAGCAAATCTGCCACGTGTTTTACATTCAAGTTAAAATGCCTGTCAATCACATCAAGAGAGCCTGGCTATACCCATGTACCTGACTGTAAACACAAACCAAACCACTCTAAAAATATGCACGTGAAAGTTCAGGGGCCAGGCTGAGGGTACAGAAGTTGGCAGTTGCCATCTAAACACCAGAGGACTCCTTCAAAAAGCAGAGGAATGCTTTAGGCCATTTAGCTGAGGCCTCATACCTGCATCAAACCTGAAGCTTTGAAAAGTTCCTGTGGAGATCTGGTCCCAGAAATGTTTGGAGAACGCAGTGACAATATCCGACTATATACTTTGTTTCGTACCTGTTAGAAAACAGCACTGATAAAACAATATTCTGGAGACTGAAGCTGACAATTAAGCAATTCATCTGCTAATTAAAAAGTGAAATAAATAAGACACAGTTACACTTTCAAGTACTTCGATCTCTTGCTGTTTAAAACATTTGGACATGGCTGGATGTGACATCCTTCACATCAAAACCTAACCACACAACATTTTCTAAGAGCTGTTCATAAACTGACCTACTAGTAGGTAACTCACACTAAGCTCTGAAATTTATCTTAGTCCCTCATAAAAAGGATCACTGATATTATCCAGAGGGGAAAAAAATTCACTAATCCTTAACCATGGAATATCAATGATTTCCAATGTTGTAAAAAAAGAAGCCCCCTTTGATTTGTAATTCATTTGCTCAATCTTTAAAAAGATGGGCTTCAAAACATTTAGATTACTACTGATGTAATTTTAGTTAAATAATCATTCTGTATAACACAGAGAGAGAGGGGAAAAAGGAGAATCTTGTTTTATCTATCTTTTCACAATTAATAAGTTTCTAGATGCCAGATTGAGGTTTTCAGAGACTGCAGTCTAGTTTTCCACAATGACTATGTAAAGCAAACCTTTTACTTCTAGTGTTACAGTATTAGGAAAGATACCAGACTCAAATACAATCAGTGAACTTAAACTTAACCTTGTGCTAATTATATAAATCCATGAAATTTAGGAAACCCATACCTCCTTATTGAAGTTGAGGAAATAGTTGGTTTGATCTGTAAGGAAGATCTCTAAAGCTGACCTTCTCAGGTTGTACCGACGTAAATGGATCTCTCGAATTTGAGAAAGGTGCCATTTGAAATCAAAACCTACCCCTAGGAAGAGCACTTTGTTTACTGACTTGCAATATATATTAAAAAAACCCTTTTTCATTTAGACACAGTGCAGTACCAGCTCCAATCGCCTCAGAGTTATTCCTACAAAAGGAAAATCTTGTATCTGACTTGATTACCCATTCTGCTAGGAAAATATTAACTTCAGATACTGTTGTGCTGAAAGAAATGAAGCGAGAAGTATTTGATGGAATGTAGAACTTCCTTGCCTTTCTGATTAAAGACACATTATAAATGTATTCCGTCGACAAAAGGTATGAACCAAACTAATCCCCCTTCATTTCTGGAACAGGCTCAAACCACCCTTTATGTTTAGATTTCCCAAAGGCTGAACATTTTGGTATACTGATTTGGAAAATGTTACTATTATTTGTCCAGCATTTCACTTCAGTGTTTTCATAGCCAGCTGTGGATGTTCTATTAAAGTTCCCTAAATCAGTACAGATAGTTAATGCTTACATACTACTACTTTTTAATGAATGCACAAGTAAAACATTATTTGTCAGGGAGAACAGAGAGATGCAATTTACAAAGCAAATTAGAGGTAGTAAATTTTTTGTAGTCAGCAGGTTTTTTACTTAGTTATTTTTAAGAACTACTAAGAATAGTGAATCAGTTTACCAGCTCATAAAGAACAGTTCCAGATTCTCGATTCTGAAGGGATCAGTCAGCCACTAACCATCAAGTGCAATATTAACTTTAAGTACAGAACACAACTTATGCCTTTAAAATTACTTTGACACTCATTTTCAAAACATAAACTCAGCCTACTAAAACCAGAATGCTGAACTGCACTGAAAATAAAGAGATACTGATCATGCTTACCTTCCTCTTTTTCAATGCTACTATCAAAGAAATAGATGTGCTGAGTAGTGACCTCCAGCCTGCCTGATATCACGTCAATTACTGTAATGAGTTCACAGTCTTCAGACAATATTAGCTTTTCTTTCTGACTTTCCTCATCCTTGTCATCTCTGCAAAAACACCACCAAGTGTTACAGGGTTGGGTAGATTATACTGTTGCTTAGGTCCTTGGTAAGAGTACAGTTCAGAAAAAAAATCAAATTTGAATGGCATTAAAACTACAACATAATTATATAAAGCTACTTTCATCAGCAGTCTTGGGTGTTTCAGACTAGACCACAAACATCATTTCATAGCATCGCTCTTCAGTCTCGATATTTTGGTCTCAGGCACAACAGACTTGACCTCCCCTGAAGCATGAAAACATCAGGCTGCATTTCCTTTTCTTACTTAATTGTTAGGTGCTTAAATTCTCTGGTACAGAGCAGAGCTGAGTTCCAGTTCCTGTGACTAAAATTATTTTCAGGGTTATTTTGCTACATGTCTATAGCAAGCATTTAATAACTTCTAAAGTACAAAATGGATCAGTATCACTCAGAGTGTCAACTCTCTACTGGACTTAACAGCACAGACACACATACATGCATGCACAACGTGACATGTCCAATTACTGAAGCATTTGCTATCTTCCCTCACTCCCCTTTCCCTGCTCTCTCTCTCCTGCCCTTTTTTTTGGTTGCAGTCACACAAACGACATGAAGGAAGCAGAGCAGGCCTTCTCTCTGGAATGCTCTTAAACACAAGGCACTCTCCAGCACTTAAATGCCAACTACACAAATTTTCATGCCATGCAGCTGACAGCAGAGTGAATGGCCATGGCAACTATGGACAAGAGGCAGTTCCAGTCTGGTCCATGTCCTTACAGGGCAAATTGCCTCTTGAGAATTATAGCCAACGTACATACTAGAGAAGCCTCAACAGTTCTGTAACTTCAGCTTCACACCAACTGTGGGCAGTGGGATTCTCACAAACATCTACTCTGCCTTCTTTTCCCTGGGGTTTTTCTTGTCTCAGTGGTGACAATGATAAATCCAGCAGTAACTTTGCTGATCAAAACTGCCCTGGATTGAATTGTTAAAGCCAGACAAAGAAAGAGGGAAGCTTTGTATGCTATTCCATTCCCAAAGTTGTTTCTCACTCCTTATCCCTAGCATAGAAACAAGTGACAATTTTTCTATCCTGGTCTACTTACAAATTGGAACTTGCTGCTGTGTCTTCTTCTGGTAGTTCCAGAACATCATCTTCCAAGTCACTCACTTTCACCTGCTTCACCACCTCCAGAAGCAGAGACTCACTAGAGGGCTGTGTCTGGTGCACACCTATCATAAATAGACGTAACAGCTCAGAACTTCTTTTGCTACAGTACTTTTGGAAATCTAACCCACAAAGCGTATCTTCTACAGCTGAATGTTGGTTTTAAGCAAGTGAGAAGCAACCACGCTCCTTAAATATTTTTGTGGTTAGGAAGAACACTAAAAGAAGCCCTTGAGCTACACTGAAAATTATGACAATAGAAAGGGAACACAACACCTAAGAAAAATTTAACTTGAATTCTGATGTGGACACTTCCAATAAAGTATTTTGCAATGTTTTTCCAAACATTGTTAAAGCATGCAGATTTAATAGAAATGCACTGCATTTGCTTTTTGGCTATGTGGGTTTACAAGAATATTTTGGNAGCAACCACGCTCCTTAAATATTTTTGTGGTTAGGAAGAACACTAAAAGAAGCCCTTGAGCTACACTGAAAATTATGACAATAGAAAGGGAACACAACACCTAAGAAAAATTTAACTTGAATTCTGATGTGGACACTTCCAATAAAGTATTTTGCAATGTTTTTCCAAACATTGTTAAAGCATGCAGATTTAATAGAAATGCACTGCATTTGCTTTTTGGCTATGTGGGTTTAAAAGAATTTTTTGGTTTTTTTTTTTTTTTGCTTGACCCTTAATATCCAATACACAGAACTTAACAGTTACATCCCTAACTCAGCTGTTGAGCACACTTCTGAAACAAAGCACTTCATATCTACACATTTTAATCACAAACTCTAAAAGGCTTCAAACAAATCCTGCTTACTCCAACCTCATTGCTTCTTTCTTGAAGAAATAATCTCATAAAAGAAAGTTGTGTGACTGCTTATTTTAAAACAAAGGAGTTAACTTTTATTTATGGTGCAACAAAACTCCACATTTCAATGAACCAGGGCAAAGAATTCTACTCAGTAGGAAGATGTTTCAGGTCAAAGAACCGCTCTAATATTGTAGATTTTACTATAGACGAAAAAAAGAAAAATCAAGATTTAAGTATCTAGCATTAAGTATCTAGCTTATTAAACACAAAGAGGAAAGTGGGTATCTATCTTTGGTAAGAACTCAAGTGAAATAGCAAATACAACCTTACCTAAATTATCTCTCAGGTCACTAGCATCCTGATGAGAGTTGAAGTTGTAATTCTGCACTAGTTTTAGTCTCATACGTGAAAAATTTTCCACATTTGAAAGTTTCCAGTGAATAGGACGCTGTTTCCTAGGAAAACAAGAATATTCATAAAAACAATCTGAATAAAGACCTACAAGAATGAAACGATTACAAAATAGTGCATATTTAGAAAAATACTGGTCATCCACCTGTACATTGTAAAAAAATAAAAGATTAAAATGCAGTTTATTGCTTTTGTTTCACACTGCAGCTCTGATCATCACTCTTTATTTTGTAAACAGTATTTATTTTCACAGGATCATCAAGGTTAGAAGAGATGTTCAAGATCATCAAGTTCACCACCATAATCACCCCAAAATTACTTTCTAATATCTAATAAGAACCTTCCCTGACACAGCCTGAGGCCATTTTCTCTTGTCCTGTCACTTGAGACTGTTCATCTCAAGCATGGTTATTGCAGTCAATTTGACCTGGTTTTAACTGATGCCTTGAAGTGGCTACCTGAAATCAGAGGCTAGACAAGACTAAGAGAATAAAAGCACATATTTATTTAAAGGGCCTTCAAAGGTACACCTTGGGAGTCAAAAGCCTCCAAGGCTTGATTGACCCCAGATGGACCATGGGTCACGGCTTCTTCACACTTTTATAAGTTTGATCCATTTGCATATCAGGTTTAATTCTCCAATTACAATCTCAGGCAACGAAGTAATTACCCCAAGTTTTCCCCCCACTCAAAGGCTTTAGTTTACATATTTTGGGGCCTGGGACAACAAGGTGTCCTCGAAGTGCAAACCTAGAGATGGTTTGTTATGTCTAACCAGTATGAGGGAACAGCAGCTAACAGGCCATATGAAGTTTCAGAGTTACACACTAAACAGTACAGCATCTGAAAAATATACAAGTTAAAACCTAAGGCATTACAACCACATGAAACAGTCATGTGAGCAAATTCCTTTCAAGCATCATATGCAGTTTAGGAACTCCAGTCTCACCTTTCAGCCCAAGGCCCACGCTCAGAGAACAAGTAAAGCTGGGCTGCTCTCCACTGTCTCAGAGTGGCTGTGTGTTGACTGCTCAGCTGCTTTAGCATACTGTTGTACCGCAGATTTTCCTGCCGAGCCTTTCTGCTGAACGGTTCCACAAAGTGCTCCTGAAAGACCATCGCAAATAAATCTAGCACTGAATTAACTCTGACCTTGGAAAACAGTTTTGCAGTTTCCAAGAATTCTCATAAAACAAGAAGAAATGAAAAAGGTTGAGCAATAAAACATTCTGAAATTTTAAGGTAATACTTAGGAGAGAAACAGTGCCAGACTTTGATTTAAAGATGTGAAGAAAGCTTTATCAATGCTGAATCCATATTAATGCAATTTTTCATTGTCAGAAAAGCAGTCAGTATTAGAAATCCTACTAGAATAGGTAGGATTTTTCTTTAATTCTGGTATTCTAGAATGTGACTCCTATTTTTCCTTTAGCTACTTGAATAAAACAGACCTACAAGTTTTGTTATTAAGAAAGCAAAGAGAAATGTAACTTCACTATGATATTTCCTGTCATTACCAGTCAGCTCTAATGCTGAAACTCAATCTGTACCTTATATAGAAAGGTCAGTTTAGAAGCAATTTTTCCACACATTAAATAAAAACTGTTCACTATTTTAAATGTTTTAATCATACTGAAATAGGGTTTAAGAAAAAACCCAAATAAACAGCTCATAATGGAAAACACATTTTAGTAATTCAAAACACAAATCAGAGTGAAAGAAGATGCATCTTATGGCTGAGCATATTTCTACATTGCTGTAGGAAAAGGAAGGCCTACTGTAGCGAAGTAACTTTGATTACACATAAGACACTTAATAGAGCAGAATTAGAAAGCATATCCTAGAAGTCCACATAGTCCCACCGCCCTTAAAATCTTAATACAATTAACCTGTTTACAATCACTTGAACTAGATCATCCCAGAATTCATTTTCTCCATCTTTTAGAAAGCAACTCTTGAGAGAGTTCTTTTAAGAGAACCTTGCACTCACTGAAAACCTTACCTGAAATTTAAGCTTACTTTCTCCTCTTTCCCGGTCTCGCTTGTGCATGTTCACCATAAATGCTTCATAACAATCTTTCCAATAAAGTGCCATCTGCTCATTATCATGTCTGAATGAATTCTCTTCATACTGCTTCATATTTGGAATAATCTGGTTCCACCAAAACAAAATAAAAAGTACCACATGGTTTCTGAATGGGTTCCTCTGCTTTCATTGCTGAAAGAGGGGGGGAATGATACGAAAAGAATTTACTACTTACATATTTGTCAATATAAACTTGCCACTCATCAGATCTGCAGTATTCTTGAAAGTCCTCAAAGAAAGTTGGGCTGCCATTGGTAGGAGGCAATGAAGGAAGGTGCAGGTTCATAAAGAGAAGTTCATAAATCTTGGATACCAATGTCCGAACAAGGGGAATCAGAAATGAGTACGTTTCTGTCTTCTCTTCAATCGACCTACTCAAAATGCCTTCCAACTTCCCCAGGAGGTAGCATGCCTCAGGCTGGCTCTCAATTACTTTGGTCTGAAGGAGGGTGTTTAGTTTGGCTGCTGCCATAGCACAGACCTACAAAAACAAACAGCAAAAAATGAATGTGATCCTCCTTGAGCACCCATCCTTTTTCTGCCACTCGTGCCTGCATAGTCCTATCCTCAAACAGAGGCCCTCTACCCGCTTCTTGTGCGCCGGAGGTGCACACTGACAGGACGGTAGAGTACACCTGCAATTGGTAGGAACCACTAAAACATCTTCCCTACAGAAGGATGAAGGACTGCCACAGGTCTGCTCACTGATATGAGCAGCTCTCCCATAAACCACAACAGTTACATCAAATGTGCCCTTAAAACTCACTACCACTTGCAGGAATTTGCAACAAACCTGTAAGTTGTCCTGTGCAATGAATCCAAGGAGCAGCTGGACTTGCACCTGTGAAAGCCTAATTGCTTCTAGGCCAGCAGAGTACCAGACTGACAGGCTATCCATGAGAGTTACTAGTTCTTCCAAGAGCTATTGCAGAAACAAAAATTTTGCATAAAATTAAAATACATAAAACAAATTGAAATAAAAGTGACAACAACTACTCTAGCTAGAGACACAATAACTTCAAAGAGCTGAAGAAGAGCTCAGCTATTCACACTTCTAACTTCACCAAACTTAGAAAATCATCCCAGAACACTACAGTTAAACCAGTAATTTGAAGAAATTCCTGATGACAAAAGTCTAGCCAGCCCAGTATGTTAAGTCACGTATCTCCCCTGAATAAAGCCATATATATATATTTAAAAAAAATATATATATATATGTACAGGGAGAAAAAGAGAGATAGAGAATATATATGCTTACTGTTTTTCCTAGAAATTAACTCCAGTAAATGCCACTTCCTTAGAAAATTTAAAAGACTCCACTCTAGGAGGCACTTCTCTGTCAGTATTTAGATAGCAGAAGTGATACAAGCCTTGTGAAAGGTGGGTACTCTCAAGGCAAACGGCACATTTCACTATCCAGATGTGTTTGTTTAAAACTAATACACTTTGATATATTCTCTAACAAATTACTCAAATGTAAAATCATTCTGACTGAAATATCCCATTTAGGACATTACAGGGCATTAAATTCTCCCCAGGCACAGTGGAAGATAGTTTATGAAAGTACCGTTATTTTCAGTTCAGAGTTGGCAAGAAGCACAACTCTCATTGCTCCAAAGTTCAGGTCTCATTTCTAATTAGGTTTCCCAACAGAAGGCAAAGTTTTTAACAAGAAGAAACTTTTTAAAAACAAGCAATTTAAAGCTTTAAGCTGTGTTTACTTATAAGCAGGCATTCTGGAGAACAGCGTAGGAATTACTGTGTTAATGATTGTTGACATTACACTTTTTTTTTAAAGAAAGTAGCCTTAAAAAATATTTAAAGATTTCTAGTGAAATAATGATGGTTTTCATACAATCTCTCTCCCCTTTTGCTTAGAAAAATTGAAAAGCAATGAGAACTCAGACTGTGGAGGAGGCAAGACCAGTGCCAGAAATTACATAAATGTTGAGGTAAGTTATTTATGTTGAAACTCCAATATGGGTCAAAACCCAGAAGTGACATTTCCCAACTTGCAACCGAGAGCAGAGTTTTGCTGGTCTTTTATGCAGCATGCTCAGGGAGTCATAAATGCTGATAAACAGTGCAAAATCTGCCTAGGCTACAACTGATGCTGTTTCATTAGCTTTTACATTTTCTAAGTATTTCTCCAGTCTGAAAAGACCTGGATTCTCAATAAAGAGTACCACTTACATGCCTATTTAATTTGCAAAATTAACTATATTCCCTGTGGAAAATATTCACATTTTTATTCATGAAGGGGCACTGATCCATTCCACTACAAATCCTTCCTCTGTAATACCTGTAGTTTAAAAACATATGACTAGAAGGGGTGACAGTGTCCAAACCAACAACTTTCTTGTTACCATTTCAGCCCACATACAGTACTTCCATTATGCAGTTACTGTACCTTTTCTGTCCATAAATTTGAATTAATTAGTCCTTCTGCCTGCAGGAAACCTTGTACAATTAGCAAGAGCTTGAAGGCATTTTCAGCATATGTAGGGAGAGCTTTTGAATCTCTGTTATCAGTGACTGACCATTCTAACATCTTCTCCAGCAAGCTGCATGGAAAACAAAATCCCAAAGTAAGCATTACATGTTCTAAGTGTAAGTGGCTTTTAAAAAATCCAATTAAGTATTTAATTGAATCTCTTAGTCTGCAGTTACATAACTGCCATCTTCTTTATAAGCCAATGAGATAAAAGCGATTGAGAGACTCATGAAAACAGCGATAGTTTTAAAACCTTCTGGCCATAAGACACTCCCAAACAGGTGCTGGAATATATTTCTGACAGTATGTAAAGAGACAGCAAAGAAAAGTACATCTTGTTGGGCAACACCCACCCCTTCCCAGTTTCACTCATGTCCCTCAATTCTTCTGTCTATCCTCAAAAGGGATGAACTGTACACTCACTTGAGTTTTATTTCATCAGAAGGCCGCAGCAACTCGTTAGACATCCCCAGTTTGGTGAGAGCAGAGAACACCTGTCCTCTCTCAATCCAAGCATCATCATCAGACTTTTCAATACCTTTCCACATTATACACAGTAGGATGTCTGTAAGTAACTGCATGAGTTCATTATCACTCCCCTACAAAAGAAGTGAAATATTTAAAGCCCTTTGAGTGTAGAAAACCTTCAAAACATTTCTTATTCATCATAGCCCCTATGCTTTCATGTTTCAACATGTGAAACTCTGCAGTCTAAAGTCCAATTGAAAAGCTCATGAAAACACAAATATAAGAGACTGTCTTGCTTGTATGCTGTACAACAAGCTGCCTTTAGCCACCCTTGATTTTTTCATAGTAAGTCTGCTCCATGCCTCCTCTGGATGAAAAAGGATGTTTAAATAGAGGGGGGGAGAGTTTGCAGTTTTTTGTTTGTGGTTTCTTGTGGTTGGGAGGGGAAGTTGGTTTTATTTTTTTGTTTGGTTGGGTTTTTTAAAGCTATCCCAACTGGACAATTAAAAAAGAAGACACATGACAAAAGGAAGTACCCCTACTCACTATAAAAGAACCATATTGTTTGCTTTTCTGTTGGATGATAGGAGAGACAAAAAAAAAATTCATTAGGGAGATTGAAAGAACAAAAAGAAATTTCCAGCAGTTGGAGAAACCAGTCACATATGCAGTGAGTTACTTACTCCTTGGTTTTCTAATAGAGAAAGCTCAGCAGTGAAGCCCACATCATTCGTAACACCCAGCTCTTTGTCAGGCTGCCCAGAGAAGGGCTTTGTGCTCTCTGTGGGTGAGGGAGTGCTGGGCTGGCTGTCTGTCATCTGATTCCCAACATCAGCCAGTTCATAAGAGTCAACACTGGAGAGATCTAAACTCAAATGTGAAGGATTACTGTGCCACAATTCTTCTCGGTCCTCCGAACTAAAAGACATCTCTGCTGTGGATGCATCTTCCCGTGGCATAACAGAGAAATGGGCAAGGACATCCAGGGATTTGTTGTCTTCTAAACTCCACTGATCAAACAGACCATTAACTGATGCAAAGTTGCCAGCTTTGTCTCTCTCTGTTTTATCAGGCTGATGTTTCTGAAGCTCTTCAGTAGGAGGCTTTTTTTCCTCCTCCCTGGAGGAATCAGTCCTGTTCTCCTTAAAGGCAATCCGGACCTCTGAGTTTTCTTTCAGGAATAGTCTAACCAAAGTGTCCTGCCAGCCCAGCTGCTGAGAAATCTGTTGTGCTGCATCCAATTGGGAATGCAAAAGGTGCAAAATCTAAGGATAGAAGATATCCCATATCTACACATTAATTTTAGCTTGTAACTGCATCCATCTGGCTTTTCAATTAAACATTTTACAACTTTACAGCTTCTTTACTTTTCTTACAACCTTATGTAAAGAGCCACAATTGGCTAATAATAAGCAAACAAGCCACAAAATCATTTTTCCTCATTAAAAATATATATTTGAGAAAAAAGAAAAAAAAAGTAAAAAATTCTCAGGAGTAGGGGAGAAAAGAAGCTATCAAAGCATATTGGTAAGTTGCCATATTTCAGCAGCTCTTCTGCAACCATTCCTTCAAAAGTCAGTTATCTCAATAAATAATCTCATTCAGCCATAGTCTAAAAAAAATATTATTGAACAGAAAATATGCTTGATTAGGAACTATTAAATAGAAAAAATTAATAAAATTGCATTGTGTACATTATAGTTTCACTTCTTCATTTTAGGAAACCTTAACAGACTATATAGTGTCCCACAGCTACATTCAGTACTAATTCCAGTGATACAAGCTTTGAGAAAACTCAGTAATTCAAAGAGCCTACTATCTCAAACCTGTAGAAAATACAAGCTATTTGAGAATCATGATAGAGGCTTCCCTTTTTGTTTTGGCTTTTAAAAGTACTTGAGTACACAAAATGCAACAGTAAGTGATGGGTTTGATTTTTAAAATAAATCATTGCTAAAAAACCAGTAACAACAAATACTGCCACTGTGTTTCAAAGACATAATTCAGCTATCACACTGTACAGTTTACGGGCCTGAAGGACAGTATTCCAGTTCTAAAGAAGACAACTAACCTTTCTACAGATAATCACTCTCATGTTTATATCCGATCTATGAGCCAGATACACCACAGCTAGGAGATCTTTATAATTCACAGCAGGATCTGTAGGGAAGAAAAAAAAAAGGCACCATAAATGATATCACACAAGAGAATGCAACAGATAAATATTTAAAAATTGCCTTGGAAGTTATGACTGCATGCAGAGACAGCAAAAGGAACAAACTTCAGGGAACTAAGAAGATATTAGCTGAGACTAATGGGAACTTTGAATAGAAGGGCTCTGCAAGTAACACCTCTGGCTTTTCTCAACAAAAACCAGGTATGCTTGCCTTTGAGCAGCAGGAGTGTACTAATGTTAGACACAGCACTTGCCAATTACCTGCATACAGAACTTGGTTAAGAAGGTTTTTAATAAGAGAAACAGTAACCGGTGATTCATTCAGAAGGAGCCCCAGCCCAGAGTATCCCACTTCTCTGAGTCTCATACGGTGCTTGCTACGTTCATAAACTTTGGTACACTTCAACATCTCTTCCACGATCTGTAAGAAAAAGTAGACACAAACGAAAATTGAACACAAAAAAGTATCCAGATCTCTTAAACTTGTGTATGATAGAACATGCTGATCCACAGTTTTTAAAGTTTATTTGGCAAGCTAACTCAAACAACATGGATTTTTTTTTAAAGATCCAAATACTTTATTTCAAGAGAAAGCCAATTCCTTTGTGACAATGCCATCTAGCTAACGTAACAGAAGAGATAAGAAAAAAGCAAATTTGGATGATTAGTATCTTTGTAATTACATACAATTCTGCAGCCAGACCAATGAAAAACACAAATTTATGTTTGATTAATTAATTTAGGAACATATCATTCAATTCATTACCTTGAACACAAGTTCTCTAAGCCTGTCAGAGTATCTTTGATGCAATAACAGAGCATAAAGAATATCAGCATTCCCTGGTTCAAAGAGCAATAAAAAAAGCTGGTCTGGGGTTGGACTGGAATGAAGTAGGCTGAAGAGAACGTCCAAAATTCCACAGAGCTACAAAATTAAGACAACTAAATTAATCCACAGTTTATTCAGATTTCATGCTTTGTTTTAGGAAAATTTTCTTGGTTTTTAAGTTCTACCATTGCTGCTTAACAGACATTTTGTTGCTCATTATTACTGCATTTAAACAATTTTTAACACTTTCTTCTCTGTATAGAACACCTTATCAAATTAAGCAAAGACACAAAGCAATTTCAAGTGCTGCTGATATCTGCAAAATAGAAACTTCATCATTACAACTCCTGATCAGCTGAAGTTCAATTCATTTAGTTTTGTAAACCAAGGTAACTTTTCTAACGGCTCATCCTATCTCAGCTACATCTAAACAGAACCACGCATCAAGTAACATTTTGCTTGTGGTCGTTTTCTTCTTTGTTCATCCTTCTTTTAAGTACACAAGGCAAGATTTCTAAATGCCAAGATGTAAAACCAAAGCATACCCAGTTTAAACTATTAATTTATGCCATATTGGATACCTGCTCCTCGTCACTGGTGGCAGCTATGTATCCTACAATGCTCTGAATTTCTTCATGTGTTCCACCTTTGCTCAGGAAATATTTGATCAGCCCATACAGGGATGTCCGTATTGTTCTCAGGTCATCAGGAGCCAAATCACTGTCTTTACAACCAGTCCTATATGCCAACAGACCAGAAAGGCAACTTAAGGAAGTTCTCCACGGCTCATTAACAGCCATTTGATGGTGCCAGTTTGGTAATTTTTCATCTACCCAGGTATGATGCACAAGTTTTCAATTTTTACTGAACTCAAGCAACTGAATAGGAAAAAGCAGATCAGACTTAGCAAGCTGTCTATAAAAGCCCTGAAATGCAGACTTGTACTGATGTGGATTTGGTCAGGGTTGCAGGTTCCCACCTCCCAC
The DNA here is from genome assembly GCA_013397815.1 of Aleadryas rufinucha. Lineage (NCBI taxonomy): Eukaryota > Metazoa > Chordata > Aves > Passeriformes > Aleadryas > Aleadryas rufinucha. Next base: position 677,342 of record VZTH01017875.1, on the reverse strand, counting down.
AGGAAAGAGCGAAGTCGCTAGCCAATCTTCCTCAAGCACATAACGATATTCCTAAGCAGATATAAATCATCAGCACTGAAAGGTTAAAATTTTAAATTTCTAAAGAAGTCCTACTTCAAATTCTACAAGTATTTAAAAGAACTTAAAATGCTAAACTTTTCATAATGGTAATGACCTATGACAACTGGCATTGCTGAACACGAGTCCTACAGTTTTGTAATTTTAATTACTTTTACAAGCACTCCTAGTGACCCTGACAAACTTTACATAATCTTAGCATAGAAATTCAAGGCAAGGCAAAGTAGTAAGTCAAATGGGAAAAAAATTAATGCAATTTTGTGAATTAAATCAACCACCAAAATCCAACCTGCAGTTTTATTTAATAATTTTCTCACTAGAATGATGGCAAAAAACTCCAAGAGCCACATACAATAAATGAGGAGTTGGAAGTAGTAAAACTCATACCCATAATAAATCCTGAGTGTGTCCAGAAGAAACTGCACACCATACTTCTTTCTGAAGAGTCTTCTACTGTCTTTGATGATTGTAGAAAGATACTGTATATGTCCTACAACATAAAGTTTTCTTTTAGAACCAAGATACAGATTTGTGTCATGTGAAGAGTCTTGTGTCTTCACACTGCTGCCCGAGTCCAAGAACTCACCAATTCTGAAGGGAAAGTCACCACTGTTCCAAATACTGAAGTCAAAAAGTAAGTGTTGATACATCTGTTGCAAAAGCTGTGTGTTTTTTTCTACTGAGACTTGTTCTATCAACAACTGTACAGCCATCAGTACATTCACATCCATTAAGATTCTTGGCACCTTGCAAAAGAACAACAGGTCTTAGCACTCAAAATACTGAATGTCATGATAAAATTTTATTTTTAAAAATGGAAGTTCAAGTTTATCTTTTACAGTAATGTCTGCTCCATTAAAGCAATACAAGAAACACAAAAGTGGTCTAGTTTGAACCAAACAACTCAGAATCTGTATCAAAAGAAGCAGAACATGGAAAAAAAAAGAAACATTGTATTTCACTTTGCAGACACTGACCAACTGCTCACACCTTTTTCCTTTCAGAAACACAAAGAAAAGTACTTACTAAGGCAGCCTTTAAAGACCCTGGCATCCTGGCTACGCTTCAAAATAATCAGGACCTCATCCACAAAATTCATTACTAAAGGACGCTTCCCAAGTTTTCTCACCTTCTGTAACAAGGCTCCTAGGGTGGCAACTCCATGGGAGTGAATGAGATTTTCTTGATTAACCTGATGTCCCTGAATAAAGTGTTTTATCATCAAGATGAAAGTTGCAATTATGTTCTTTTCCAGACGTGCTTCTGCAGAACAGAACAACAGTAGCAAAAGTCTTATGGCTTATCATTGGATCACTATATAAAAATAGAAGGGAAAGAGTAAAATCAAGTGTTTATATTCCTCACTATTTCCTGAACTTCTCAACTCCTGTTCCTTAGCTGTAGACTGTCTTTAGATTTTTTTTCCTGTGCAGAATCATAGCCATTCCCTGCCTCTCCAGAACAAAGTGATCCAGTCCTGACTTCAGTTGCTCCATCCATGGCTGCAGGTTACAAACTTCTTTGTTACAATCTTTTGCATATGCTGCAGTTGTTTTCCCTCTGTTGCCAACTGACACTTTCTAGCCATGGTATGCAAAAAAATTACAGACAGAGAGAAAAAAATCTATTTTTTTACTTTAGTCCACCATTTCATCTTTGAAACAAACAAAAAAAGTTGTGTTTTCCCTTGCAAGGTCTTATTCCTCAGTGGTTTTTTAAAGGTTAATTCTCAATATTAGCAAAGTTTTTTAAAAAATCTATTCTTAAAGCATCCTTTCAGTTTCTTTTGATTTTAACCCAAAATGTGACTATGTGTGGAAGAGGTAGGAGCCTGAAGATTTTATTAAGAAAATAAAAGTTTGGCTAAAGGCTAAATAAATAGTACAGTTCTGATGCTGCTGTCTCCATGTGGCTGTGTGACCCAGCACTCAAGCTGTGGGAAAGCTTCTCCTATTGATATTACTAGGTTTTACATCTAACATAATTTCTCTAAATAATCAGAACAGAAATTAAAACAATGTCATACCTTGGCACCTGTAACAGTAAATCATGAAAAGAAAAATAATGCTATTAAATATAGCTATACTTGAAATATGTTCTATTATTTTTATATAGTGCTGAACTCTTGGTATTCAGTATCCATGTCAGGTATCTAGGAACAGAAAGCCTTCCAGCTTTACATAGGTGCTCTGGAAAATCCAGCACATAATAAACAGCTGTCATTCACAAAAAGACTGGTAAAATCAAGCTCAAAAATTATTTTGGTTCAGCTGCACTTTCCTACCTGATGCCTTTGTGGATGGAAACACCACCCAGTCACCCTCTACAGGAGTTACTAGTTCTGGAGGCAGAGTTTCCCTTTCAGACTTCTCAAGCATCTGTCCACCAAGAAAGCTGATCTGCTCCAGCAAGGGAAACAGCACATTTATTCCACCAATGCAGTTGATCATATCCTGAATCAAGAGAAAAGGCAGGAAAAACATCACCATAAATAAAATCCCCTCAGCTATAGCAAAAATCCACTCTGCATACAGGAGTACTCACAAACCAATCAGAATGTGTCACAAGTCACTTCAAAACTAGCTTAAAACACTGTTTAACAACAGGATTGCTCAAGTTCTGGCCATCACAATTACACATGGGCCATCCTGTCAGCTCTTGGTTTGAAAGTACATTTTTTACATTTCCTTCCTCCTCCTCCCATATAAACACTGGAAACTGAAGGATACAAAAACTTAGAAAGAATCTTCTGCTAAATATATCTGAAAAACAGGAAAAACTTTTTTCTGATTTTTAAGTTACTTGCAGCAAGCAGTAAGAGAAGACTATAAGATTACACACATCTCTGCTTTAACCATCTTCCTGCAAGACTTCAACTTCAGGCAGTTAAAAAAATAATACAATTTTATTTTGTTTTTTTAAAATAACTCTACACATACATCAATTCTAAGCCTCTCCTTAAAATTCAAGTCTCCAAAGTCCCCTTTTTTCTCCCTCCTCCTCACAAGCAGAGATAGCACAAGACAGTCCCTGGAGGTGTTTAAGGACAGACTGCATGTAGCACTTAGTGCCACAGTCTAGTTGACAAGATGGTGTTCAGTTACACGTTGGACTTGATGACCTCAGAGGACTTTTCCAATTTACTTGATTCTGGATTCTGTTATTCAAACAATGCTTCTTATGGTAAGGTGTAATACACTCAAATCACAAGATTTCTAGAAGTGATTCACAACCACTTCAAATCATTTCAAAATCAGTATCTTAGCAAGCTACTCAGAGACACCTACTCATGCCCCTAGCTCTGTGCCATGATAATCATTGTGGAGTACAAGTACCCATTACTGGGCAAAGAGGATAAACTAAAGTACTTTAAAACTATTCATATCATAGCAAAATTAACTATTAAGTGGCTGAATTTTCTTAACGTTAGTCTCGACAAGTGATTGTAGAGACATGCACAGTGGACGTGCAGAGTGTAGCTCCAACAGTATTTCCTTATTAATTAGTTTGCCTGTACAGCCAATTGTTTGCTGTTCTTGAAAAAAAAGCAGGTCTTATTTATTTGTTCATACATTCTCCTTGAGATAAAAAAATGTGGTATTCTACTGACAAATCACAAGTGTTAACTTAACCCTACTAATCTTCTTCTAACTCAGAGTTTATGAGGGCAAGAAAACCATGATAGAATTCCCTAGAGATGACAAAATGCTCTCAATACACAACATGCATTCAACATTATTACAAAGAACAGTCAGCTACCACAAAATATCTTCATGTACTGTGACAGTAAAAGCAGTGGCCCTTGTAAGTTCTCAGTAAATGTAATGTAAATGCAACACTACCCCAGCTACAGCATTAGCCCATTAATTCTTAGTATAAAAACATGCTGCACCTGCTCAATATAATTTGCATTATGACAGTAACTTCCAGAATTCCAAAAGTTAAGTGAAAGCACACAGCCACTGCCATTTTTACATCAGGTTCTGCCTCTTTAGAACACATTTACCTTGATGTCCCAGTTCACTACTTTGTTTCCAGTTAGTCTTCCATGTAAAAGATTTGCAGACAGGTCAAGACAAATTGGGTTTCTGCAGGCCTGTTAAACAAATGAAGAAGCCATGATATCATTTAGGAAACAAGTTACAGATACTTGAACACAAGATTTTGTGCCAGTGTGTTGACATTAAACTATTTGAACAACGTGAAACCCCTAGAATATACGTTATTTTAGATTTGACATTCTCTAGTGTACAAGACAATTCCATCCTTTTGCCTAACATCAACAAAACCTACTATCTCTGCACAAGACTACAGCTTAAGAAAGCTCTCACTGCTCCTTATCTTCCCATAAAAACCACAGTGCAAACACTGAAAGTAACGCACACTGTGTAGTTGAACAGAAATTATGTCCTGTTTCATACCTTTGGTGTATAATGAAGCAGCACCTTACTGGGGAGGTCTGCTACTTCAGCTTCTTGAGACTTCCATGGAGTTAAACAGTTTGGACCTAAAAAAAAGGTATATAAAATTACATAACATATATTTAAGAGTCCACTGGATACTAATGTTGCCCTTTACAAATTTTATACCACCAAACTTGTTGGAAGAACAAACAAGATAGTCTGAACCACATCTATTTGTGACATGCTTTGAAGTAGAGTCTCCATGACTTAAATCATTCATTTCAGAGGGTCTGCTTAAAAATGAACATGTTCTACATGAAAAGCTAAACTACACAAAGAAGAGGTGTCATACATTCAAACAGCTCTAATGTTTCTCTTTACAAATACCTATCTCGTATTTGTCACTAATCTCTGTCATCAAGCCTATATGCCCAGAAAATAAGCAACTTTCAGGACAGTTTTGCTCAGCAATACAAAATATTTCCTTTAAATAATGCAAGTGTTTTAATGCTAATCTGTAACAACCTTGAGTCATTATGGAACTTAATACCTTTAACACTTTGAACTGTACAATACAGCTTTCAGAATATTTTCTTCAAAATGACCACTTAATTACTGATTCTTAAGGAAAAATCCTCAAGCATAAATCACCTTTAAGTGGCCTATCAAAATAAGGGCAATACTTAGTCTCAACTATAAACACATGTAAGCAAACAGTAGCAAAAATTCAGAACTTACAAGTGAAATTATTACCTAACATTTTAATTTTGGCAGGTCTGTACATATGATAAACAGATGAGCTTATGCAAATATAATATTTTTAAATCAAACTTCGTAACATACTTATTAAACGTTAAGCTTATTTGCTTTAAAGCTCTCTCACTTAGGTCAGCTCTGCAGTTCTTCTGGATTGTAAGTCCTTCGTTACGTATCTGTGTAGAGCAAAGCTTAGTGGGGTCTTGTTCATAATTCCTTCCTTTTACTTCACTAAAACCAGTACAATCACCACTTACCTGCTAAATATAACGCTTTCACCTGAGAAGGCTGCAGTGCTTCATGAAAGATAATAACTGATCCAAGCTGGCCCTCCAAAGATGTTGGACACCCCCATTCACTGTCCTGAGTCCCTGCTGAGATCATTTTGGTGATGAACTCTGGTTTTCCAAGCACCCCACCCCAACTTCCTGTAGCGAGAATGCCTCCAAGGGATGTCCGATGGGGCATGATCGGGGAGGAAAAAGGCGGATCTGGTATCTGAGATGGAGGAGGAGTTGTTGTTCTTTGACCAGCTGAACCAATGCAGCAAGAAGCAAAAGACTGAGAGTCACACATGGAAGAAAGAAAATAAAACACATACTGTAAATCTAAGCTTTGAATCTTAAGACTGCATCTAGCAAATCTGAACTAAATAAATGAAACCAAGAGCAACAAGTTTTGTCAAGCCCTGAAAAACAAGCAATCCATCACAGTAGGCCAAAAAAAAAGAGCATATACTTCTCATAATGAGAGAGAACACCCCTTCTCCAACTAAGAGTAATTTGGTTACCTCAGCTGCTGTGTGACCTCTGGCAGGAGCACAGCCAGGAAGGACAGTGCTCCAGATACCCCGCTGTAAATACTCCTCTTCTGGATTATATTCCAAAATAGTAGCCCAGCATATCTACTACTGTACATTTTTCGTATCAGTTAGTCCACTCAAATAGATGCCCTCATGGTAAGCTTACTAGCCCTACTTTTAGTTACCTTGAGATTTACAGTGCTTATACTACAGATAGGCTAAAATCCAGAGTTTTATTTTTAAATCAAAACTGCATTTACTCTCATTTTTAAGTTTTATACTGATTTTACTATTACAGCATCCAGCTTAACTGTTTTCTCAACACACTTAACAAATATCAAATTAGAACTTAGAAAAGAGGGAATAATGTTGGGTGTTCTAGTCCAGTTTAATAAAAATTTGTTTCACAAAAGGAATGAACAACGCATACAAAGGAAACTAAATATGACATACGCTCATTTTGATGGCTAGTGTATTTTTTAGGCTAAATGTGTACATATCCAAAATGATTAGATGAACTGCATGTAAACTGCTTATCCAGTTACCAAAGGAATAAGGAATAGCATATTAAGGAAACATTCAAAAAATACAAGCAAAAATATATGAAAACACTGAAAATAACACGGAATATTCCTCACGGAGTACTGTTACATCAATCCTACTGGCAGAGCTGTCATTTATTATGATGTCATAAATTATGTCAATATGCTCAGGCAATTATTTTGAAGAAAACCCCATGACTTAATCAATGTCATCTGGTAGAGTTTTTTGTTTTGTTTTTAAACTGAGATAACTAAACGAGCATTACTTAGTGGTTAGTTACACTCCAAAATGATATTCTGGACACTATCCAAAGCTGAACATTATCAGCAATTGGCTGAACTCTTATTGTTGTCTGGGAGTTCATCCTACCAGGGGTACAGCTCAGAAGGGAACTTACTTCATTCATAGCAGGGAATCGAAGCGGGGCAGAGACCTTCTGCTGTCCATTGACATAGATATACACCAGGCTCTGACCAAAGGGCCTCTTTCCAGGCACATGAACAATAGTTATGTTGTGCTGGTTATGCAATAAAAAATAATTAAGTCATTATTAAGAGCAGTGAAATTATTATATGAAACTATTTAACTTCATCTCTACTGAGCTGGTGATTTGGAAAGCACTTAAGAAAATAAATCCAAAGCATCAACAAGAATATCAAACCACCTGCTGCTTCCATTTTAAAGTACTAAATGTAATGTTTACATGTAAACAGGTTTTTGAAGAGAAAGATACAGCTCTTCCATAATAATGCATATCAGTTTTTAAGTACGGGAATAAAAAAGGGTAAGGCAGAAACAGCACCACAGCTAATTTATTCACATAGCACCACAGCCACTTATGCTTGGTTTAATTTAATATAAAAAAACCTCTAATGTTGTAACAAGCTTAATCAATAAAAGCTGCCTAATAACACATGCATAAGTTAGCTCAGTCAACAATTCATCTATGTGAAAATTGCTTGCATTATTTGAGATTAAATCTGCTCTTATGCAATGAATTATTGAAATATTATAAAATAGACTATTCATAAAACGATCAAAGAAACAGAATTTTGACTTCTGAGCTAACAGTACAATCCTAAACAAAGTATTTGTCAGTATCAAATCTTACCCAGAGAGAGTCAAAAAAACAATGGTCAGGCAGCATCACTGTTGCATATTCCCTCTTTGTGCACACTGCAACCACCAATACCCCCGAGCACGTAATAAAGGCTTCAAACCCCATACCACTTCCTGTGAAAAAGCTACAGAAAGGCAAAAAGACACATAATCAAGGAGTTGCTCCATCAAAACTACCCCCTAACAATACATTCATTAAGGAGAAAATCCACTCAAGTTGTTTGGTGGTGGTCCAGTATTTACTACGTGACTGTTATTCTTCTTATTTAAAAAAAAAAAAAGACCAAAAAGACATTTTGTTTGCTTCTGAATTTTAGTACCCAAAAAGTTAAATTATATCAAGAACCATTCATGTCAATATTCACTGTTTAAGCATTATGAAGATGCCTTCTCACTGTGCTCTTATACAAATCCAGAGTTCATTACCTTTACAAAAAACTGTGTGAAGGCTGTTCTGGTTTTGGGTGGGGGGTTGGCTGGATTGAGTTTTGGTTTTTAATGTTGTTTTGTTTAAGCAATGAACCTTAACACAATTTGTAGTTATGGATGTTGAAACTGTAGATGACAAGACACTATAAAAGAGAAACTACACAGTTATTTCTGTAACAGAACCTGGCTCTGGTGACAGATGAAAGCTCTCCCTTTCCCAGACTAAGCATTACGGATTGCCTTCGATGAAGATAAGCAGAGGCACCACATGTCATGGGGTACCATATGTCACAGGGCATAGACGGCCTACATCTGAGCTGTAGGTTGGAGCAGTTACAGTAACTGTACCTATAGAGCTGCTTCCTTTTGCCACTTTTGCCCGTCGTGCCAGGGTCCACCCGGTCCTGGTCAAGGCAGAGCCAGGCGTTGAAGGAGAAGGCCGAGCCCGGCCACCTGTGGATGGCGGGCACGGCGATGCCGGCCATGCTGTGGTGCAGGTTGAAGTACTGCAGGGCGCTGGCCATGCCCTGCTTCCGCGCCATGGCCAGCAGGGCGCGCATCACCGGCACCACGTACGGGTGAGCTCCCCGCGGCTCCTCCGGCCTCAGCAGCCGCACAAGCTGCAGCAGCTCTTCCGAGCCCATGGAGTGGCTCCCCAAGGAGCCCAGCAGGGCAATCAGGTTCTCTGCACACGTACAGTGGAGCGCCGAGTGGGAATTGAGGGTCTCGATGATGCGGATGACCATGTTTGCATTGACACACGTGGCACGACTCTGTCTGTCAATGCAGCAGATTCGCCTCAACCAATTTGAGATGAAAATCTGCAGCTCGTGTGATTCTAGTTCTGGAAGCCACTGGACGAGCAGCAGTAAGGGCTGGACATTACTAATGCCTAGGATCCCAACAGCCATGTGGTCACCTTCAACAGCCTGAAAAACAGCAGTGAACTCAGACATGAAAAGCAGTAAGATAGGGCTAGAAGTACTGTTGAAAGATGTCAGCATTTCTGCATTCAAAGCAGGCACAGCTCACCATATTCATGAGTTCTTCCAGCAACTCCCTTGAGGGTTGACCCAGTGATTTTAATACCTCATATATGTGTGCATAGCCAATCCTCTCCTTGAAGACCTCCTGAGGATAAAAATTCCAGTCTCACTAACAAATAAAATGGACAAAAATTGCTTGTCTACTGCAACAGGTTCTAATTTAACACATTATTAGACACTTAATGATTAGAATGCAATAATTACAGGTTAGAAATCTGGTTTTGATAACCTGCTCATTCTACTGTCTCTAGAATGCTGCAGATGAGAAACATTTCACTGCAGCACATAGATAAATAAAAGTTCAATGTTGTATTTTATTAATTGCCTATAAAAGAACATAATTACTTTGGTATAATCCAAATGTTAATACTATCACAGAGAACAAATAGCTTCGTTTTTCATCTTTTTAGTGCAAACTATAGCATGAAATGTTTACATTGAAAATTATAAGTATTCAACTATTAAACTTGCAGTAAAAGATTTTCCTAGACCAGTTTAAAAACCACCCATCCTAAACACTTAAAAAAATTAGAGAAGTGTTCCAAGGAAGTTTTCCTAAAAACTAAATGATTGTACAAGAAGAAAAAAAACATTAAATCAATCAGCAAAATTCAAATGACAGTATCCATTTACGGTTTAATTAATAAACAGTCAACACATCATATGGAATGAATACGCTTGTCCTGGCTATACTCTGTGCTGAAATGATTTTTTTTTTTTAAAGAATAAATCTTTCAGCAGAAGTGAGGTGATTACTTAGGTAAACACGAAAAGAAAAAATACACGTTGCAGTAGAAGTACAATTGAAAACTTTACTGATTCTCTGTGAATCCCAGCTAGTCCCCACCTCTGACATACAACTCCTCCAGCCTTTCCAGAGCCAGCGGAGAAATAAGCACTTTCAGTAATGCTCTGGAGGAGTGTAACTGATCCTGTTGTCTCTCCCTTAGGTTGTACTGCAAGTAGCAACAACATCAGATGAGTGCCACTCTTCCTTTATCCTCCACTGTACAGACACATCCCTTTACCTGTGCCAAGACCAGGGAATCATTCAGCCAAGGGTTAAATTAAATGAACTCAGCAATCCAGGAATAAATACACTATTTTTCCATGGGCTTAGCTTCCAGTCAGAATCACAGACTAACCACAACCTATCCGTAACCTATCCATTTACCAAATCACAAGAATAACTACCAAAGAAGGGCACAGAGCAGTGGCATGACCACCATCTGGACAGCAATACTGTCCTGGCTTAGTTTAAAGTCATATAAAACTACAACATGAGCTGTTGCCTGAAAATTCCTGCAGATACCCACTAAGTCTACCCCATATATCCATAGGAAAAGTAACAACGTATTTCCTTCACAAAGGTTCCAACTGCTGTTATACTCAGATCTTCCAGTTTTGGTAGAAAGATGACTCAGTGTCCAGCCATTAGACACATATAAAGGGATAAGGAATGCTAATCAACTATTCCTCTCTGGCATCAATGTGTGACCACAATCTGCTCATCTCCATCAGCAAGATCCATCAAGATATTATGATAAAAGCACTGAGTAGAAACAAGATCAAGAAGCTGCAAACAGCCCTCTGCATAGACACGGTTTACCTTTGCAGCTGGAGACTTGTGCATTACTGCTGTGAGGGCTTGAATGGTTGATACTGCCAAGGAGTCCAGGTGTCCCTGAAACACCTGAAAGTAGCAGGTACAGAAGTCATATACAAACATGCAAAGACAGTTCAGCTCCAAAATCTGTGCTGTGCCCTCCTGCCAAGAGTTTGGTAACATGCTTGAAAAATCATCTCCCCACCAGTCAAAATTTCAAACCCCACAGCCTACAAGGAATTACATCACAGCAGACAACTAACCACAGACTTCAAGAGGAGAGAAGCATTCGCAACACAAACTGCACCTCAAATATTCCGATGGACAAACAAGTTTTCCTCATGCGTCTAATGGACAACCTCAAGAGGGAGGGAGGAAAACAATTAGGAAATCTCCTGCAGTGTGTGTGTGTGCTGCTGCAAAATCAGCACCTGTAGTTCATATAAAAGGACTTATTTTCCATCCAAAGCCCTGCACACCAATGCAGCACAGACACCCCCCCCCCCCAAAGTGTAAGACATAAGTCACACCCGCACAGTTAGGCGACTGCCTCACCCATAGCTTCATCGCATTCAACACCTCTCTCTCCAACTTCAGTAATCTTTTGAGGTTTTTTTCTGTAATTCTTGTTTATATTGATATTTCTGTGGTGGTTTTAAGAACAAAAATGTTGGAGCACTCTTTTGCATCCATCAGTAAACCTAATTAGCAACACTGTGCAAACAAACATACTGTTTCATCATCTCTGAAATATTATATGCACCTCAGACATATTTTGAAAATGACATGTCAAGAATCAGAAGACTCTATTAGATGTGAAGAAACATTTACATGCAGTTAGAGCATTGTGCTGTGTTCAAAAAAGCCAAAGCTATTAGTTAAAAATCACAATTTGTGAATTACCATCCCATGTATTCAGCATTTTTTACATTTTTAACCAGAATAATTCCACTATAAAATTAATACAAAAATTTGCATTTGAAACTTTCCATAGTATTTGGGAAAAGTGAAGCAACAGGCTATTCCTACCTCCCTGATTCAGCCTGTCCATTGTTTTGTGAACATCTGTTCTTGATGACAAGCAAAGAATCAGGACACCAAACACAACCACTGAGATTCACAAACAAGGCCCCAGAATCCAAAACACCACAGTGCTGAGACAAAGAGCAAAAAAGAAGAAAAGGAGGGGGAAAAGAATCACCACCAGGTTGAGAGAATTTATTTGGATCCCATTCATGTACTTCACCTTTTCCTTAAAAGAAGGATAACTGATGCTCATTCTATCGCCAATATCTGCAGTTTGAAGCAGATGACTAAAACATAGGTTGAATTCAATCTGTTATTCAGAAAAATCATTTTCCAGAGCCAGGAAATGCTGATCTGTGCAGCATCCTAAGTTCACCTTGCTGCAGAAGGCTTAAGGAGGATAGTTAAGGTGAAGCACAGGAATCAATTTTGCTGTGATTGTGTCTTGATTTCAACTGAAGCAAAATACAGTTTAGGTAGGTACCTGGTCCTCATTCATTTCTGACAGTAATTTGTTGGTAAGGTCTTTCTCACTCTTGTCTGCCACTTTATTGTTAGCATTTAAAAACAGCTGTTAGAAACAGAGACAAGAATAATGGAAATAATTGCATTAAACAGTTACCTGCAGCCAAATCTGTGGAGGCTGCCTTAGATTTGTATTTCACATACAAAAACAAAAAAGGGAAAAAAAATAAAGCCTTCTCACACTGGTGAGGCACAATCATCCCTTAGTAGCAGTCTTCTGTTAATTCTTAAAATACTGAACATTACACTGTGTTTTTGCTAAAGAATAATTACATTTTTCCCCAAAAAACTGAATGAAAATATGTAATCACCGAGACAAAGAGAGAGATTTATCTGGAATTTATACTCATCTCTGGCTTAGCAACTGTGATTTTATTTACAATATGCAACATGACAGAGTTCGAAGAAATTTACTTGTAAGAAATAAAGACAAGAGTGGGGCATTAACAAGGAAATGGATACAGACGTTTCACCATTTTCCACTTATGTTTCACCCTAGGTGAAAGGTGAAGATACCTAGACAGAATATTTTCATCTTCAAACAGCACAGTAGCAGAATTTCTGGGGCACACAGTCTTTAGGACAGGAAGAAGAGCAAAATATCTCTGCCATCATCCTAAGAATCAGACAGGTTGCAAACAGCTTTAAATCAAACATACACCTATACTGCATCTTCAGCTAAGGAACTGCTCTGTGTTCAGGAGCTAGATTCCTAGTCAGTTCCTGGATTTGGAAGTTTCAAACCTACCCAAATTCATAACCAACTGCAGTCAATTTGCATGCCAAATTTAGCTGTAACCTAGTCAGAACTAAGACTTACATCCTTCTGTTTTAAGATTCTATTGAGGTATTAAAAAAACCCTGACCAAAATGTTTTAGAGGTTCCTTTAAGAAAAACGAAACACTCTTTTAGTGGGTAAAACCTAAGCATTTGTCTTTTCCCACACACACACGTTTTGTTCCATTATCTGCCAGGTTAGTCTCTCTGAAGAGGAACAACCTGAGAAACTGACTTCCATAAATTAGGGCAAAACAAAGGACAACACTCAAGATACTACTTTGACTTACACAGGTGTGAAAGCACATAGTCAGAAACACTTTGAAAGGTACATCACAGTCAAGAGCACTTAAAAATGCAAAATAACTATAATATGCCTGAGAGGACTGTAACATTAACAAGAATAAATACATTACACAAAAGCAAATGCAGACAATGCAAAAATGGACTTTTTCATCAAAATCCACTCATATCAAACTTTTAGTAGCAGTTACTTCATTTCTCATAAGGCATGTGAAAAGGAAAAATAGATTTTTTTTCTACAATGTCTACATGGTTTTAATTCTTCCATTTAAAAGCTGTTAAAAAACCCAATTTTTTTCTTTTAATCAGACATACTGTTAGAGGTCATTGTGCTTACTCAAAGTCTGACCTCTGAGAGAGTTAAATAGATGAGAAAAGATTCAGCACTGACAAACCAGTTTGTTAAATGACTCTCAGTACCGAAAAAGCACTTCCTGATACCTCCAAATTACAGTCCCTCTTTTTGGATATCACTGGCAAAAAGCAACATACAGATCATCAAAACTTAACCAAGCAGTTTTGAAAAGCTTTTGTGCGGATCTCTAACCCTAAAGCATAGTTAAGGAAAGACAGTTTGCCCATGAGCCTTAAAACCAGCAAATGTGGAAAAAAAAAGGATTTTCATTTTAGAGGATTGTTATACTGCAAATGACTAGGAAGTATGACTAGAAATATTGCCTTGAACACCCCAAGTTCTCTGGGATATCTGTAGCAGAAATAACTGTATGGGTATGGGTTTTCTTTACCCCTCCTTTGCATAGAAATTACTTGCATTTCAAGTTTGCAGAAGATCCTGAGTTTCAGATATGTGTATGGACTCTCATGCTCTCTGCAGAGATGCAGAACATGCTTTTCACACACAGCTTGCTTAGGAAGCCAGTAGCAATTTTCACAAATGAAGGAAAACAAAAAATCTAGAAATAGGGTGTCCACCCCCAGCTAATAAGGAGAAATCCTAATTCCATTACTAAATCAATCTTTGCCATTTGGCTTTGAAAGAGAATGGAGACACAGTGTATTTGGAAGCACAAATACACTGCAACACCTGCCCTGCCTCTGTCTCTCCCACTTCTCATTCCTGGGGGTACTTTGCCTGCAAAAGGCTAAAAAAGCACACTGTGTACCAAACTGGCAGCACTGATCTCTAAACAATACAGTGATATGTGAGACTGTATCCCAGGAAAAAACCTTAAAAGAACATATCTTATACAGACAAGCAGAATAAAAACAAAAACAGCAAGCCGCAAAAAAAATAGAGCAGCTGTTCCTGCTTTCTTAAATTCCACCACTTGTTTATGAGAGCAGGAACACAGCTAAGAGTCTCCACGAAGAGGTAAACATCACACTGTTGATGATTTTAGAAGAAACTAAAAAAGGAGTTTCTTATAGAGTACAAGGTTAGTACAAAAATAGGCAGAGATTCCCAAACACAGGAGGAGAATGGAAAGGTCAAACAATGTATTTTCAGAAGGAGATAATAAAACTACAAGCTATTCAAAACACTGTAAGTCAGTTGGCATTCTGCCACCAATTATAATTATAATTAAAACATAATCCAAGCACATTTATTTTTAATACATCGTTGCACTGAAATACATTCTAATCCAAAATCAAAATGGATTAGAAACAAATTGCACACTGTAGCTAGCATAAAATTATCTAGCATCAGAAGAGCTCCAAACAGCTATGTCATTAACATATCATAAAAAGAGAAATAAAATAGTGCAAGAGTTACATCACATCTGTGTTCTTTTACACAAGGAATAATTAAATCAGTGCAATCAGTGGAAGTTTGCAAATTATGACCATGTGTGGTTGAGACGAAAACCCTAAATCCTATGCAGAAAAGGAAAAATTGAAGAACATTTTTAACAGCTTGAGCTCATGTTTTATGTCAGCCACACACAGGACTCAAATATTTTGAAACACTTACAATGGCACATCAGCTAGATTTTTTTAAATGGAAAAACATTCCTCTGAAATTAGAATTCAGACCTCCATCTGGCAGCAGTTGTTAAGTGACTTCCTAGCAATCCAGTGACAGAATATAAAAGAAACAAAAAAAAAAAACAAACCCCACAACAAAAACCCAAATAAAAAGGCAGGGGGGATTGATTTTTTTCAATCAAACATACTGTTAGAGGTCACTGTGCTTTGCTCAAAGTCTAACATCTGAGACATTTTAATAGGCAAGAAAAGATTCAGCACTGATTCAAAGATACAGCACTGTAACAGATTTTAGAGACTGAGCAGGGTCTGTAAAGGTATTTTGCTCAGGACTCAAAGTACGTATCAATTGCTTTAACCACAAGACAGACACGAGACACCTCTACTTCATTAATGATAATACAAGGTAGGTTTTGTTCAAAATATGCTGATAAGGGAAAACTTACCTTGCAGTTCTGCAGCAGTCGAATGAGATGCTCAAAGCAGTTACTGTTAAGGAAAATTGCCTGCAGAACAGGCCTATCTGTGCAGTCTAACATGGCTGTGATGGTATCTATAAAATTAAAACAGAACTGGTATCAAAGACAAAACACTTCCCAAATCCGTCAAGCATTTATTCCTTCACATTCCATAACATACACCAGGAAAAAGTTAGAAAAATTATATGCCCTGCAATTTTGATCAAGAATGAGATGCATTTTAAGAACAAATCTCTAGGCCTGAAGCTGAACATTTTGACACTGTAAAAATTACCATATAGCCCACTATATATGGAGAAAAATTCAGCTAATGAATATCTTTGATTGCTTTGGGGCTCTGTTTCAAGTCATTGCCAGTTGTGAGTACATAAGCAGCATTACCCTTTTTTAAAGCACACGAACTCGTTTCCTCACCAAGCAATTACCCTGCATTCTACAGCAGCCTTATACTGTAAGCATTCTCCACAGCCACAGTACTGTTCCTCAGTTTTCTTGGAAGTATGGGAAAAGAAACACCTTTATTTCCCATGCTGAACATCAAAATGGAAACAACTCAAACCCCTGAATTTGTACCCAAAAACCTATACCCAACTCTCTCAGACTATTACTTTTGGCCAATGTTTACAACAATGCCATTTGAAAAATCAAACTATCACAAAACAGCACCACATGGCTATTTTATTACAGAACAGTCTTATTCTGCAATTACTAAGGTTCTGATAAGTGTCACTTGTTGCCTAGCAAAGTTTTTCTCTTTTAATGGAGACTTTCAGTCTATGAACCTTGACACTCTGGTTAAATGGTAGCAGTCTGATATGGTTTCTTCTGGTTTTTTTATTAGTAAATGATTAAACCATTAAATCATTAAAGTAAAATGATTAAAGAAATACCTAAGAAGAAATGTTAGAAATGTTTCAATTGCTTAGCCGAGTCAACATTTCTGCTTCAGAGTTATTATCAAAAAATATTGAAAGGAACTGGGTACTCACTCAGCATTTGGATCTGTAGTGCTATGAATCTGCTCTCCCACTGCCTGCATCGCCTTGGATTAGGTAAGGCTGAATGGTCTGAATTAAGCAACTTGAAATAGTTCTCCAGTATTGTACTTGTCTCGACTTGGCGCTGGTCAGAACTGCTGGTTAGGAGGATATGGACAACTTCTGTCAGGCACTTCAGAGTCAGCTCTGCCTTCCTGCTCACTTCCTCAGGGTTTCTGTCATCCCAGTTGTCACAGTCTGCTAAAACACGCATCAAGACTTCCATGGTGGCAGGAGATACTGCTTGGAGAGCATTCCTCTGAAAACCATTATGGAAAAAAAATTATTAAGAAAAATAAAAAAATTTAGAAGAATTTAAACCTCTTCAAGCAGCTGTGTCTACCTGAGTTATCTGAATCATGCAATACGCATTACTATATCTACTAATGCTATGTAGTTGTTAAATAAGAAACATTCTATTTGGATTACATTGATGGCTACAGATGAAATGCATCCCATCTTGTTCACTTAAATAGGCTCTCTTTTCCAAAGGGAACGCTTATAAAGAAAATGAAATAGAATTTATACGTGTTATAAAATTCTGATAAGGTAGCCTTGATAAACTGGTAATTTGAGGCAAACCTTCACCTGAGTTTTCATTTTAGATTATGAGATTCATGATACTTTAGAACATGTGATAAGAACATAAAAATTAGCAAAGGTTTGTCTGGGCCCTGAGTGCATTTTCCACACCTTTCTTCCTAGGGGCCTGACTGCATAGGCTCAGGGACAGGAGCCCAGGCTTGTGGTGAGCTTTGAGAAGCCCTGTCAGGGACTCCTTGCCCTCTCCAGGGAGCTGCATTCAAGTTTTGGCTCTTAACCCTTTACTTATTTGATCTACACTGCAGCCATGGCCATGCCTGGCCATGTCCTGTCTTGAACCTGACCCACTGACCTGACCGCCCAGCTTGACCTTAGCTCTGCCTCATGGCTATGGATGGGGCTGGCAACCACTGACCTCTTGACTGACTCCAGTTACTACCAGTAGACCAAACCCTCACCCTGATGTGCTGACCAGACTTCCTGGCTTGACTTTAGGCTTTATCACTACAGTCTTGTCTAGCAGGCTGGGCTGGTTGATCCCAGTTCCTGCCACCACACCGGCTCCCACCACTCAGTCTGGGTATAGTGGGATCACACCTTTTGCCAGTCAGGTCAACTGCTTCTGGCCATCCTGCTCAGACTCAGCTTGCCTTTCCTGATGGAGCAGAGCCTGGCTTTGCAGCTCCCTGGCAACCTTTAAAAACACTCTCTCTTCAAGATCATCAGATGTAGCAGCTGCTTGTGACCAGACTAAGAAGGACATTACAGAAGTCAGGGGAGAAAGTGGATGTTGGCTTTGCTGCTGATGAATACCATCTTTTCCTCATATTCTTTCAAAGACTTTAAACAGCTTCCAAGCTGTAAAGACCCCATGCCTCCTACTGAAAACAGCTTACTGTCAGCACTGGGAAGTAAGCTAGATCAATTTGATGCACATGAACACAAAACTTTCATCTCTGCACGTGGAAATTCCTAATCTACTTATCCACATCTTCTCTTTAAAACATTTCAGTAAGTTCGTAAGATCATGTTGTTGTTCTTAACAGCAAACTTCTATTGTTACTTGAAATCAGGACCCAGCTTTTAGCGTTTAGGTAGTACTGCACAGAATGATCCCGAAGTTCGTAAGACAAAAATAATTAATAATTGATAATAAATTCTTCTCATTTACAAGTTACGGAGTATTTAAAAGTCTTAAAACAAGGAACAAGCATTTGGAGGTTTCAGCAGCTGAAAAGTTTAGAGTATCCTTACCTGACCACCAGCCACAATAGCTCCAAAGAGATGTAGCAGGCAACATTTTAGGCTTTCCTTGAGATGTTCACTTTCTTGAAAGCACTCTGATTAAATAAAAAGGAGATTTTCCTCAAAAAACCCCCACCAACAAATGAAATAATAAAAAACCCCTCCTATATTCCCTGTTGTCATACAAATAATAAAAAATTCAACTGTATCATCTCCACTTTCTTTTACATAACCCAGACACAAACACACCAATTCCAGCATTATCAAAGTAACACAACATGACCACATTTATCAGGAATTCACAGGGCCACACCTTCAGCTCGCATAAAACTTTCCATGCCAGCTGACAGAACTACAGACACACAACTTTTGCTCTGGATACCTAATGTAAAAATGAGCCCATTTTGTCCATACTAATGAGAAATAGAAGGACATGCTAACACACAACCAGTTATCAAGCACGACAAAGTTCAGAGAAATTTTGGCATGGGAAGTGTGATGCCATATGAAGTGCAGGTAGCTCAAAAAAACAGTCCCTGAACTTGCTGACTTTAAGGCAGAGTGCCAGAGAATCCTGTGCAGATCTGTAACCTTTCTAGCAGTAATCTCTTTAATGACAACTACCCTGCATCTCTTCTCTTGTCATATCTGATAGAAATTAGTCCCAAACAGACTCAAGAACTCTTCTTAGCAATAGATATAACTTGGATATTGTTGTTACAGCAATAACACTAGACCTAATGTAGCTGCAAGAAACTACAAAGGACTATTTTTGGAAATACCACTTATTGGCAAGTAAGATTTCTGACTATATACTGAATGTCTAAGCCTGTTTTAAAAGAAGATTGTAGAGCTATTTTTTAAATCTGTTCTCCAAACAGAACAAAGCTTATATGATCACACTGTTAGTGAGCTGGTACCACCACTCCTTGACTTACAGCCTCTGGATCTTTGTAGAACCTCAGGCAAACTGAAAAGAGCAGTACCTACCAGACTGGGAATAAATCATTAGGCTCGGTAGACTGAAACCACCCCCCCTAAATTAGTCCTGGCGTGGCAGAATGCTTAAGGCACATGCTCAGCAATTTCTAACTCTGTCCTTTCTGCCAGTTGGCCAACAAGCAGATGAGTATCTGCCTCCTAATTAGCACACTTTTACCTTGGTCACATTATATGGCATTTAAGAGACTTAGGAGAAACCACAGTGCAATGCACTGAATGGATAGGAGAGAACCTACAGATGACATTCCTCAGTAGCAGCCTTTAGAATGGGCTTTCAGTGCTCTGGCAGGTAGATAAGGGCATTTTACTGGCATCAACAATTTGGTCTTTTTGGCAACTACCCTATTTTTTTGTACACAGCGATAGAATCTCAAGGAACAGGAGCTGTGACTCAAACCTAGAAGAATCAAATTCATAAATGCTACCATTCCAGGAATAGAACCTTTTTTTAAAATTTTTAGTTACAACCAAGTTAATGGATAGCTGCAAAAAGGGCTGATTTCACTCCACTCCCCATCCGCCCAGCTTATTCCTGCTGCTTCAATGCTGTAGGCACTAGCACTTTGGTATGTTAAACTGACAAACTACCTGGGCATCCCACATTCCTGAGATTTAAGTACAGAATATGGACATGTAAGTCCTTCTTTTCCATACAAACAATTTGTAATGGTAAGAACACATGAATTCCAAAGTAGCCATCATGATATTTAATGACTTAACCAGAGAGAAAACAGTTTCCCAAACTGCAGTCCAAGGAGCATTTGCAAGTTGAATGGCACAGAGTTTCATATTTTCTAGCTGTTAAATCATATTAAAGAGACAGAAGTGCATGAACACTCTCCTAAGATTATTTTTCAATGAGAGTTATCAGCACAGTTACTACAGGGATCTCACATGCAATCACTATGCACCGTAATAAATGGAAAAGTTGGCAATTCACAACAGAACCGACCCTATTAAACCACGTTAGGCAATGATATAAAGTCTGGAAATAAAGAAAAAGGTTTTCAAAGATGAGTAGGAATGGCAAAATAGTGATGCTCAGAGCAAAAAACAAGTACAAAAAACAAGCAACCAAAGTAACCCACTTCACTCAGCCTCAGAAAGCAAGTAAGGGACATTATCAGGCATGCTTAGGAGAAAGTTACTTGGACTCATGAAGTTCCTTCCTCTAACGAAGACCATTTTTTAACAGGCTGTTAGTAATACTTACGGTAAAAGAAAGGGACAAACTCAACAGTGAGGGAAGCTGGTTTATACTTCTGTCTGCTCCTTTCAACTGTACTAAGGAAACGTCTGCAATTACATTAAAAAACATACACCAAAGAAATTAGACAGGATACCTTTGTTTATGACTTACTTAGTCATTTATGACTTAGAATATGAAATTATAATACGACATAATAGAAAACACTGCCAAAAATCAGGAGTTATCTCTCGCCTACAGGATGAAAAAGAATAGTGAAGCAGTATTTCATCCTGAAAACATGAATCACAGCTAATCCCATATTCAGTCTGCACCTAGAAATACTTAACATTTTACAAAATGGTTTAATTAAAAAAAAAAAAAAAAGCCAGCAATCTCTTATTTAGTCCATGCTTATTGTAACTAAGCCACCAGCTAGACTGCCAAATTTCTTGACCAAGCAATTTTAAATGGGCATAAAACATTATTTTGGGTTCATCAGACTGGAGTGGAACACACCATCAAATTAAAGGGATGTAATTCTACTGATACACTTATAAAATTATTTTCAAAGATGTAACATTTACAGTGTGAACTTCAGTAACTTCTTTTGCCCTAATTCAAGCAAGTCTGCCCACCACACTCCTTTTGGCTTCTTTGTTCCACCAGTTTAGAAAAATAGCCAGTTTTTGGAAGGAGAAAGCAATGGAAGCACCTTTGTGGTGGTCAGTTACAACCAATCACCTCTTAGTATAGCCTCAGATTTAATTTTAACTTTTATACTAACAGTAAATGTATTATAATTTTGGAAGTCATTTAAATCATATCCAGTTTGAGAATGCGTAACACGTTTGTGGTGTGATTCTACTGATTCATGGTTAAAGCTCTCATAAACCACAATATTTACAATCCTGTCCTAGTCCACACGTACCCTGCAATCCGCTGCCTCCAGTTCCGATATGGATCGTAGAGACTTTCACAGAAAGCCAATGCATGTCGCACAAATTCTTCTATCGGGGTCTGATCTTCCACTTCTTTTTCTTTTGTTTTGCTTTTTAACTGAGGAGTAAAAGAAAGCTATGGTCAGAAAATTTCCAGAAGTTGAAAATTAATCTTCATCTCCTCCAGAACAGTTCTGAGCCTACGAATTGTTCTCCACGTAACACTACTACTGAAAGAGCAGACCACATAAAGGGGAGCGGAAGTATCAGATGGCAGAAATACAGACGAGAATTGTTAACCACGTACCTGTTGAATGTATAATGTAGTCATGGTGATAACATGGTTAATGTATGAACACATCCCAATCTCTTCCACATTAGCCAAATTCCTGTGAAGACAACATAAAAACCACAAAATTGTACACAGTTCATTTGAAGCTAGTTCAAACAATGTTTGTTTTAGCATTCTGCCTATATTCATACAAAAGTATACCAGCATTTCAAAAATACTCTCCAAAAGACTGCACATACTTAAATGTGTATTTCTGTCACAGTTACAGAGATCACAAGTTTTTCATCTAACAGGAAGAAAGACTCGAGTCACTCTGCTGCAAGCCAATTCCATCTGGAATTTGGGGTTTCAAAGGTTAAGCAGATTCCCAGGACACCCTAAATAGAAAGCTCAGAAATGGCATCTGATAACAAAGACAATAACTTCCACTTTACTAGTGCATACACTTTCTAAAACTTTAGCAAACATATTACCTAGAAACATTTATTCACTTTAAATTCTCTGGAGGAAAACACCTAATAAATTATTTTAGGAAAAAATCCCAACAACAACAAAGAATTTATCAATTTTGAAGTCACAAAGATCAGATAGCAAAGCAATGACGTAGGAGAACTTTTCAGGAAGTAAAGGTGACAAGTTTGTAATTCAGAAACACTTTACCACCATCTATTCAGCTTATATTCAGTATTCCAGGACACTTAAACACTGCCATACAGCTCTCTGTTTCAGAGGTAAGGAGAGCCAAAGTATTCAAAAATGCTCCTTCAAACACCCCTCAGTAAAGAAGATTCTCTATTATATTTTATCCCCTTCCTCTCTCTAAATGCCCTTTGCAACAGAAAACTGAAGAAATAGTGAGGAATGGATCCCTAAAATATGTTTATTCATTTGTGTCAACAGAATTACACTATCAGGCAGACATTTCAGAAGGAAATCAGTTGCATGAGTAGTGTAGTAAGTTTCACAAGCTCTTTATGGAATTATAAGCATGTTAAGAATGTGAAACAGTTCTTCCTGTACAATTCTCTCAAGTTATTTCATAGCTAACACTTGTTAGAGTGCACCTTTTCTTTTAAAAGTATTATTTCTTATACCAGGAACATCATATCTTGAATTCCCATAGATCTATCTTCTATAATTACAAGGAATTTAACATTTAATCCCCTTCCGTTCCTATAGCAAACATTATTGCTAAGATGACTGCATTGCTCCCCTCTCTCTCTTTCATTCCCTCTGCCTTGATTTTGAAGATTATGAGAAGTGTAATTTTTCTATTTCTACTGGAAAGTGTCAAATCACATTTGTATGTGTCACTAAAATCTGTATTTATAGGCTGCATCAAGATTTCTTAAACAAAACAAAAGTCTTGGTGAGGTAACAATTAGAACAAATACCTGCAAAGGATGATAAAGAATTTCACAAGTAAAAGTGACAGAGTCTGCTGCTGCTCTTCCAGGCCATCTGACATTTTCTGGACACACTGTAGCAACTGGAGCCGGAGGACCTGAAGAATGTTATCAGGAAGCAGTGATATTCCTGGCGGAACGTCATCCACCCTAATGAAAAGAGCCAGACACAAAACTGTTAATCATACAAATGACAAGCTGCCAATCGATTTCCATGTACTCATGTAGTGTTCCAGTAAAGTTCTCTGGGAAAGGTCACCCAACTGACAGATCACAAACACTTCCTAATGAACCACAAGGAAATGTCTGGTGGCAATACACCAGCTTGAGTTTTCTTTTCCCCAGCAATGAACCACATTTTTAAAAAGTGTTAAAATTCATTGAGTGGATTCCTAAATCCTCCTCCATGCAATGAGCTGCCTAAATTGCCACAAAAAAATTGCATGATCTTCATCAGGTAAACAGGTGGCCTGGGAAATCCCTAGGGACAGCCACAATGGAATGAAACATGAGAACAAAACATATCTGGAAAAACATTTTCAACTTTCTACTGAAGATTAAAAGTGTCCAAATAAATGAGATGCCAATTATTACATAATTATTGAAGCCGAGTTGGTATTCATCCACAGTGAACCTCATGTCGTCCTTACATAAATTTCAAAAAGCCACACAGAATTACCTTGCCTATTGTTTTCTGCAAACTAAAACATATTTAGAAACACACCAGTGAGAACCAAGACATGAAGAAAAGAATGGGTTTAGTTGTGGTTTGTTTGTTTGTTTTCCAGTGATCCAAAACCAAATAAGAAAATGATCCAGGAACAACCATAAAGAAACCCCTTTCAATAACAGTATAGAAATCTATAGATCAGTTAAGAACATTTTTTGGGATGAAGACTGTTTATCCACTGTTGTACATGCTAAAAACAGCCTTGGGCAGCAGCTATTTACCCTGAACACATCCTCTATGAACTCTATGCAGGAAAAGGAAGACACAAGCAAGAGCCTTAGAGCTTACAAAAGCCTTCAACACGACCAAACCCAGAGGAAAGTTACAACAAAAAAATTCAGCTAGCTCAAAACCTCATTAATGTGACCATTGCATTCCTACATCTGTGCAAGAAAAAGCACAAAAAAAGCGTGTAGAATTGCAATGACTAACCCTATACAACATGATAGCTATTATTTGAGGAAAATGGGGAACAATCCATTGTTTAGCTTCTAATGTTGAAAAGGAAGTCTTTATAGGATGGAAAATCAGAGACCCAGTTCAGTAAAACATCTAGATGGGTGTAAGTGACAGAAAGCTCCCATATCCTAGAAAATAAATGTTACCTATACTTATACAGAGGAGAACCTACTGTTCCTTCCCTTGCCTCTTCACAGAGTTGTGCAATTTGCTTTTCAGATCGTGGGATTCAGAATCTCAAGGGATTCAGAAAGTTGTAACACAAATTTTATAGCCTAGGCTCTAAACTGAGAGCAACACTAACCGCAAAACTGAGAGCAACTGCTTTTTTTCCAATACAAATGCCAAGAAAGAAATTTTAATTTCTGTGATAGCAACTTCACCCCTGAAGATGCCAGCAGATCCATAATCTCTGGAACTACAAGCATGGTTCCTCATCATCTGATAATTCCAATTCTGTAGTTCAGATTCTGATAACTCCCTCTCAGTATTAGGAAAATCATAATTTTTGAAAGCTGAAATCATATCTCCAGGAGTTAATTCCCTAAAATGGCCAACAAGTCTTTTTCAGTAAGATCATGAAATGCTTTACAAGAGAGCAAAGAGCATACCCTTCATGCCTCACATCCCAAAGAATGTTTTCTTTGCAGTAGCTGCCTGTCTGTGCTATTGCACAACCCATGAGAATTTAGTGCCTCATGTGAGACCAGCATGAGAAATCCTAATTGGGATTACTCAAAATGAATACACTATAGAGTATATAAATAAACATAAATATTTATAAATAATCAAGCTTTCTTTACCCCAGAGCAAATCACTACTACACCATAAAAGAAACCTAAGACTTAAATTTGTTGACATGTAGTACCAATTTTTCCCAACAAGACTCACTGTTTACACTAAGTATTCCAAAAGGAAGGAAAAAAATTAATATTAAAAAATCATACCTTATCTGACATTCTTATTTGACTGCTGACTGCTTATTTGACCCTACCTCAGAAATATGATAAAGAAGTTGTCACATTTGGGTTCTTTTTATTTATAATTTCCTTCATTACGTTAATATGGTTATGCAGCCGTACAAACTGCTATGTCAGGTATCTGCAAGGGAACTGAATCACCTTCACATTGTATGCACCTGTTACAGCTCAAACTCACACACATTGGGAACTCTCCTCTGCCAGTGCTAAGGTCTTGGGAACAAACTGGTGTAGCAAACCAGGCTTTACTTTTCAACAATCACCATGTAATCACACTAACCATGTAATCAGCATTCCTATCATTATTTCTGCATCATTTTTATGTGGATTTGAAGTCAGCAAGTTAATAAAGTACGGTTTCTATGGTACTTGGCCTGAGCTTTCTTTAAGCTCCTTTGCTCAAGATCATGCAAACCAAAAGCAGAAAAAAAAGTATGACAACACTCTGGAGGCCTTTGTTATTTTTTGAAGTACTGAATCAAATGGCAATTCCTCTCCAATGAGGAGAAAAAAATCCTCACATCAGCTGGTAAAGGTTTTATCCTTTTTATGGTAAATACATATGACATGGATACATGTTTTGAGGGAAAGAACAGACAGGTGTGCTGGTCTTTTGTGCTCAATGCTCAAACCCATCAGCATAGCTATATTCACCTTTTCAGCAAAATCATTAATAACATCATCAATGAGCCATCTTCTATAGAGTAGATGCACAAAGATAGGGGTAGAACTGAAGCTGTATAAGCCTATAAGCTGCATAACTGTATAAGCTCTACTTATATAGTCAAATCATACCACTGGATACACTCATACACTATATTTAGAGGTTTCCTAATTCTGTACTGCTTAGCATCTTTCACATTTCCAAAGCAGACTTCAGGAAATTAGATATTCTAATTTATAGAAAAAAACATTTCTATGAGTTAAATCAGCAAGTGACAGAGCCAATTATGAGTCCTTCTTTCAGAAAAGGAAAAAAACCAAAACCAAACCTGTAACAGAATCTTTACATTTCTTAAGTGGTATTTTCTTGGATGCTAAAAAACCCCCACATATGTTTTAGACTGACAAAAAATTTCATGTCTGTCTTCCAAAAGGTTAGTTGTGTCCAGCAATCTGTAAAAGCCTTCTTCTCCCTAAACAGTTTCTCATTATTTCCTAGCATTAGCCCTTCAGTACACAATGTCTTTCAGGCATATAACTGTAAAACACACCAAGATTTATAGAAAGGGAAAAAAAAAAAGTGAGGAAAAAATATAGGTGCAGTCAGTTTCTCATTTTAGCTAGCACCACTTTTTTTTTTAAGATGAAAAGACAGAATTAATTGTCTAATAAGGAATCCAGTTTAAAAGAAAAAAAGTGAGTCCACAGGGTCCTGTGACCCCTGGAGCCACTGGAAATCAGCATTTGGTGGCTCCACACTGACCTACTTTTCTTTTCCATGGGCCCCATATTACTGTTTCCACAATGTAAATGCTTGCAATACAAATTAACAAACCCCAGAAAGATGCCACTTTTCACATGCCTGATTATATCACAAATGCAAGTATGGGCAGAAACTGCAATTCTTTGTTAATTCTAGTATCTGATCACGGTGGTTTTTTAATGCAGACATAAAAGCACAGGAATGATCTGCCTTCATCCCTATGTTGTTTTGATGCTTTTTCTTTATATCCGTTACACAAACAAGTCTAAATCCACATGGTTCTGTTCTTCCAGACTACATCGCTAATCCTGTCATTAACCTCAGAAAAACACATTATTTTTATACTCACTGAAGTCACCATTTATCACAATGAAGATGCTGCTACTGTTCTGTGTAACTAAGCGTTATGTTGCTGAAGAAAAACCAAACATGAAAACCATGAACACATACCCTAAAATATACTTAAACTCAGAGTACAAATAAAATAAAAAACACTTAAAAGTCAAAGTACCAAGACATTCTTCTCTTCCAGTGTTCGTATTTCAATGCTAAATAGTATGTTAAAAATAACCTGTGTCAAAGGACAAATTTTCTCCTACACATATTAAGATGCATTTTTGACACTACAAAGAAATAAATTTTCAGAAAGAGCACAGAATTAACTTGAAGGTCTTGCTTACTGGTAATTGCACTACATATTTTGCACTGATATAGGCATTATGAGGAAAATTTTAATACAGAGAGCTGGGAAGTCCAGGTTTTATCTGCTGAGATCCAGTTGCAGCATTCTTCATTTNGGGGGGGGCGGTTACATTATTAGCTAAAGTTTAATTGGCGAATTTATGCTGATATGCAAATGAACCAAACTTACAACAGTGTGAAGAACTCGTGACTTGTCGTCCATCTTGGTAGCCTTTGGCCTGCCAGGGTTTACCTCTGAAGGCCTTTTGAATAAATATCTCCTTTATTCCTCTACCCCTGTCTAGTCTCTGCTTCAGGTTGTCCTTTTTAGGCATCAATGCAAGGAAATCACTCACAAGTCTATAACTGGTGCATATTCTAATTTTTAAATGTTTTCAGCTAAGATGCCCAAATCTTTCATTAAGCATTTTATTCATCCTTCATATTAAAGCAACCCCTGAAATAAAACTACAAAACTCTTAACTTACATCCTGCTTCTCTTCAGTCACTGCTGATGCAAATAGCAAACACTATTTCATACACAACATTTAATGAATACTTATTCAAAAAAATTGTGAGGAACACACAGAATAACAATTATATTTCTGTGAGCAAGAACAAAGACCACTCATGCCAATTTCCTAATATAATGCAAATACCAGTATTTGCCTAGTTTCATCATTGCCAACCCAGCCTGACCTTCAAATGAATGGGAGTGCCACTCAACAACTAGAAAACTTTCTTTTGTTTAAAGGCAACACTGCCATTGAACAAGACTGGGCTCTCAGCCAGGTCTGTTTCAGATATCAAGGAAAGATGAACAGGTCTGTAATTCTACATACCTCGTCGGCAGCTTCTCAAAGTCCACATCCAGAAACTGTTCATAGCTAGACACAAAACTATCCAACCAGAGCTTCAGGTAATCTGGATCTTTCTGTAAAAAAGAAGAGAACGTTAGGCAATATCGCACTCAAGGTCATCTATCAACAACTCTGTAGTACTGCCTCAAATAAAAAGCTTTCATTTAATGCATTTCAACTGGGAGAAAGGAGGGAATACACATTTTTTTAGAACTAAAAGAAAAAACAACTACCTATGTCCTTTGAAATTTTCCACCACGTTGTGCTGACGGGACATTTTTGCTCTATTCATTAGTTTATGTATCTCCTCTTCTTGGCACCAGTGTCAACCACATCATTTTAGCTTCTCCCCTCACCAACAATCTTAACTTACTCTCCAAAGTCATCCATACTACCTTTACAAACTTACTATAACATGTTCTAGTCTTGATACCATAGATACTAGTACACAGCACTCCTTATGGCTCCTAAAATTAAGTAAGAACTCTGACATCAATCACAAAGTAATTTTCTTTTTGCTTCACTCATAGGTCAATATGGCAGCTAGCAGTAGATTAGAGACAGATGGTGTTTAGAAAGACAATGCAGAAACTGTGACTTGCATACTAGATAGCTATAAAACAGATAGAAATTTAAATTTAAGCTTTCTATTTGGTCCTAGTAGAGCACAAAGACTGTGTTTGCGACCAGCAATCCCTCAGGGCTGGATACTGTCCCAGGAGCTAGGACAGATACTAGACCACTGCAAACCACACAGGAAAACTCTGTGCATTTGAGGCAGTCTTACTTTAGAAGTCAAGCTGCTTAATTTTTAAAAACTAGTTGCCAGCCCATAGCTAACATATTCCTCCACCAGGACTGTGCAGTCCTGTCCATTAACACACATGCATAGAGTCCCACATTCTACGCTACAAATAATTTTCAAAACAGCTTTAAAATTTTTGCCTGAAGTATTTGAGATTACAAATGATTTCTGAATCTACTCCATAATTTATAACCTTTTGCAGAAGTTGAAAACATTTTTCTTCATTCTTTTCCTTCTTCTGTATCTCCTCCCTTTTGCTTGTTGCCTTTATATTACCATAGATGTTCCCAAACAACATAATATTTCTCTGCAGAGTTAAGATCAAAGAGCAAATAGTGAATATCTCTAACACACACTCTCTTCTGCGGCAGTGTCAAAGAAAGAGTCACCAAGACTGACAGAGTCCTATCAGAGCAAAATAGCTACCTACAAAAGAGCCCTCCATTGGGAAAAAAACAAAACAAAGTTTAAAAAAAAAAATGCAAACAAAACGAAACAAACAACCTCAGAATAAAATAAACACACAAATCCAGAATCTCAAGTGGTGCAAAGCTCTTCTCAGAGCATTTTTCCACAGCAAGTACAGGAGTTACAAAGCATGGGAACCTGGGAACCCCCTTCTCATTCTAGAGTTTACCCGTCTCCATGTCCCCAGAAACTACCCTCAATTCAAGCAAGAAGTGTCACAAACATCCAGACACAATTTACTTCACTATCCCTATTAATTATATACAAAATGTGTTCAGGTACTGTGACAACAGGTGCCAAATAAAATCCTCAGCTAGATACAGATCTTATCTGATTATTTGCTTCCACTGACTTTACTGCATTTCTTGTTCACTTTTCCTAATTGTCTAAATTTTCCCTTCTGCTTAATTCCTAATCTCTCCCTCCTTCACAATCTTTCTTCTCCTCATCTCTGCTTTTATTCACTTTTCAATTATTTAAGTAATCACTCCCTTTCTTTTTCTGTTAAAGATCTGTCAAAAGAGAACTATGTTCTGGAAGTGTAATGCAGCCTTCTTCTCATGTTTAATATGCACTGAACTACCAAAGGGTTAACTTATCTTAAACACACCTACCAACTGTCCTCAACATGAAATTGCAAAACACAGAATGAAGGAAGCTGTTGAGATAAAGAATAATTTCAAGGTTTCCAAGCTACTGGTTTAAGCTACAGAGGTTGTCGGATTATCGCAAGTAAGTGAGTATAAAATAGACATTTCTCAGGTTGACATCAAACATATTGAAAATCAAACCAAAAGTTAGACAAGAAGTAAGACTTGCCTAAAAGCATAATTTAGAAGTAGTAGAAGATGCTATCTTCAGACATCACAGCCTTTCAAAAATGTTCACATATTTAAAGCTTTAACTTTCTTGTACTTCACAGAAAGTTATTTTAGCTGCAAGCAAGCTATTTCACAGGATTATAAAGACAAGGAAAACCAGGATATCATTTTAGTAATTACAATACAGCTCAGGCTACAAAGGACAAAGCAACCACAGGGAAGTAATGAACAGAAATGTTGCCATATCCATGTGTCCGTGCTTCTGATAATAATGCCCATAAACACGTGCAAAAACTTAACTTGACTTCTTCCCTGTTGAACAAACTGCTTCTTCGTCGGCATGAGAAACTTCTCCTTGAAATCCAACAAGAAATATTAGATTGATTCTATTGATATTCCCAAATTAAAAATGTTTGTTGACACAGCTCAAGCTCATTGCTAATTGTTAACAGCAAACTTGTGTAAAAAACCTCTGTTTTTCTTGGTCACCATGAAAGAAGATGTGCAAATAACATGATAATATGACTTAAAATTGCTTTAACAAAAATTTAAGGATGAGAAAAGGGGAAGGGTACAGCAAAAGACAAAATTAGATTAAATGCCTGCTTGCTCCTTCTTGATATAGCCTAAATCAGTTTCAAGCTTCTTTATCTTCGAACTACAGTGGCTTTGCAAAGCTATCAGTACAGACTGGGAATAAGAGAACACTGGCAGACAAAATATGCAAGAAATAGCACTTATACAGATGACAAGAGTAAGCCACATGTTATAAAACAGCCAAAAGTTTTTGCCTCCCTGTAGAGCACATCCTGCTAAATTTGCTTTGCCACTAGAACTCCTCCCAGTCCTGGTAAAAACCAAGAACTGCACTACTGTTTGATAATTCCCTGTGGTACACTATTCAACTCAACTCTCTTCTGTCTCAATTCCCTGCCAGTCAACTAATAATGTAATATTCCAAGTCCTTAAAATAATCAGATTTGATATCAAAATACCAGGTAGCACTACTGG
Source organism: Aleadryas rufinucha (assembly GCA_013397815.1). Taxonomy (NCBI): domain Eukaryota; kingdom Metazoa; phylum Chordata; class Aves; order Passeriformes; genus Aleadryas; species Aleadryas rufinucha. The sequence goes on along the minus strand of VZTH01017875.1, from coordinate 645,609 downwards.
TATGTGCCAGTAGAAAACAGTTTATGCAATAGTTGACTCACAGTCAAATCTAGAGGTTTCCATCCAAGCAACAGCACTAACGCAAAACCACTGGGACAAAAAAGTTTTTAAAAAATCATGAAGGCAAAAAAATAAACAAGATCTTTCAGCAACATGAGAAACACCAAGAAATAAATCTTCATTATACAGCAGCTAACAGAAGCACGCCTCCTTTCCAGAAACGAACAAAAATGAAGACTTTTGAAGCAGGAGTTCATTCCAGGAAAAAGTGACCCAATATTTAGCAGCTGTGCTACAATTAAGATAAGTGACTTCAAAGATGTTAGATACAGAAGTTATAAACAGCTTTCAAACTTTGAATCTGGCCCAGGTTTTCTTTTTTTCTTTATTAGCAGCAATCATCCCAGACCCTAGGCACCAGTCTCCTGTTGAAAGCTGCAAGAAATTTAAATTTTACTGAAGCACTTTTAAGAAAAGAAACTGAAAATGGTAAATGTAACCCTTGGCAAAGTACATAAAAATGTCCTAAAAGCCAGCTAAATACATACAACCTTTCTGAAGTCCTGTCTATGTGAGTCAAATGCATCTTACATTCTTCCAAACCAAAGGCATCGTAGTTTAGGAGAAAAAGAGTCTTTACAGTGGTTTAATATTCTAAGTTCATAATAAAACCTGGCAGTAGTAACAGGTATCAGCTGTTTTGTTTGCACCATGATTTTATGTACAATGCAATTATCCTACCCAGCATCTTTATCTTGAACTGAACTTTTTCTTGAGGTCAGCTGCTCCCAATTAATCTGGAGTTTAAATTTGGTGGATTTTAGAATGTATTTCTGTTAAGATCTCCTCCCACTCACCTTTTCAACTATCCTTTATTTTCCCATGACAGAAGTGATAAACCATATTAACAGTAGAACACAAATTAACCTTACTTTAACATGAATAAATTTGTGTTCTCCAGTGCCAGATCAACTTTCCAAGCCAGTACATGTAATATGACAAGTATCTGTGTTATTATGTGTCAGAATAGTGCATCCCATGGGATTCGTGCTGCTGCTGAGGGCAACAAATCACTAAACTGCAACCTCAGCTCCACCTTATCCACTATAAATTGTGAGCTACTACATAATATTTGTAGTCCTCCTAAGGAAGCAGTAGAATAAAGCCTCATAAATACTCAGAAGCCTTGCTACCAGTAGAAGCAGCAAAACTATGCAATGTATGTCTTTGAAAATTACCCTTTTGTTACCATTCTGCAGACAGGTAGCTGGAGGCTGTATGTCAGAAAACAGCTCCAAATTGTTTTCTGTGGTGCTGGCTGAAGATGCACTTTTAAAGCACAGTTTACAAAGCAATGTATGCTTTGATAAAACACCACAAAGCTAAACTGTGATAAACCAGTTTGAGATTGGTATTCTTTTCCAGGCCCACCACACACATTCTGCAGACAGGTCCTATGAGATCAGCAAGAAATCAAGAAGGAAGTTTTTGTACAGCAGCAGTAAAAGCAGGAAGAAGCTTTTGGTATGTGGTAAAAAAATGCCTTTCACCAGTTACCACTTTCCAATTACTACAAGATAAGAAATGTTGTTTTCTGAAATCTAAGGTACAACTCTAAGCTTTTCATTTATTTACCTGAAACTTGCCTAGCTTTTGTGCAGGACAAATTTATGTAACTTACTTGAATAATAATTTACATATAGAAACTGCATGCCTTAAAAATTCTGGAAGATAATTTCCCATGGCTTGAAATCCAAGAAGGTAAAATCCAACTTAAGTCAGCCATTTCTCTTCACAGTGATAAATGGAAACAACCAGAGTTTTAACAAGGCTATCTTAAAGGTGTCATTGTAAGATAAGTGAAAATCTATGAAAAAAACCCATGAAAAACAAAATAAAGAGCCCAAGACTATAAAAGTCCTGTAGTTGATAGCCACAAGTTTGCAGAGGCTAAGCTTAGGCTTCTGAGCTCAGCACATCGTAATGAAGGCCTGTGAAACTGCTGCAGCAACTGCTATAGCAGTCACTCACCTGCACTAACGAAAAAGAAGTCCTTTACGCCTATTACATCAAATGTAGCTCAGAGCACCTGAAACTGAAAATACTTCCTTGTTCCTTCCCTTCCTTAAATACCTCTGGTTTTCATTAAAAAAACAAACAAAAACCCAAACCCGGTAAAATGACACACCACCCTTCAGGCCTCCATTTCCATAAGATCCTCTCGGCACAGTAAGAGTTGCTACAGCTCTTTACACTTTAAAAAAGAAGACTGCCAGGCCTGAGCAGTGGAGTGTTTCTAACAGGTACTGAAAATAACCTCAAAAAACACTCAAAACCGTAACACACTAAACCCGACTCCCACAAAACAGCCAGAGGAGGGTTAGGTTTGTTTGCTTTTTTTCCCAACATAGTACAATGCTAGAAAGAAAAAAAACATTTGCTAAATAAACCCATTGTACTGGTCCCCAGCATGCACTGCAGCACTGTGACTAAACACTGCCAAACAATTACCAAGATACCCATGGAGTGTTAACACTCGCAATATAAATGTACAAACTCTAGCAAGGCCTTGGTGGAACTGGGAAACAAGCTCTCCATGCACCACCTTCAGCATTTAACCAAGCTGGAGCAAAGCCGACAGCAGAGTAAGGATCTACTCTGATGCCCTTCTGACAGACAGGACGTTCTCTAAGGCAATGAAGTGAGAAGACACTATAGCCAAAATCTACACTAGCTTGGGACAGGCTCTTGTCCTTGATACACTAAATTGTCTGGAAGTTACAATAGCCTTTTCTAGTCTCTAAGAAAACTGATTAAATGAATGACAAAAATGTTCTAATACAGTCTTATTTTTCAGTCTGTCTATGCGAGAAGGTCACAAGATATGTTTGAACCAGTATAACATTTTTTAGATCCATTAAGAAGCCAGGTAGTACCAGTCTTACAGCCAGCTGTCGGTTAAATGAAAACATTGTACACAAAACTGGCACTGAAGTCCTCCCACTGAAAGTCTTCAGTCCTGTGCCTGTGCAACACAGGCACATTTACCCAAGGTTTCAAACCAACATTATTTATGCATTTTTTATAAAGGGTTGCTTTTAGATTTAGTAGTTACTTTCACTTCTACTACGGCTTCAGGCAAGGAACTGGAAGGGCAAAGCTCAGTAGAATTTTATAGATACGTTCAGGAAGTATTAGTTGCTAAAAACAAAAGCTGGATCCACCCAAGGCTATTTGCAGTGTCACATTCCATACTCTAAAAGACAAAAATTCCCTGCAGGGCAGTTCAGAGTCCAACTATCAGACAAGACCGACTTGTTCGACAAGACAGTTGTTTGAAGCCGTTAAATTTAGCGTGCAGCCATCAAACAGCCAGCCGGGTCCTACTCCTGTGCTAGCACTCAGTCAACCTTCAAAGTGGATTTCAGCTTAGAAGCACAACCAGAAAATCTCACTGGCAGTGGTATTATCATAACTAATCCCCCATCCCCAAGCATTTTATTTTAAATAAGAACAATCCTTTGGTGTCAAGGCTGAATTAGACCTACAAAATGGAACATTAGGAAACTAAACATGAAACATTGCCTTTAGATCACTAGTGAGTTTACTCATCTTTAAATTAATTGAAGTAGCCTGCATAATGCAGAATTGCAGAACATTTCTCAACACTGTTTGAAATAAACTATTCATTTGGGAATTAGAAGATCTGTTTTAAGGGAGCTCTTTCCTCTTCATGTTTTCAGACATAAAAGGCTACATTTCCAGCAGGAGAACTCCTAGCAGCCTTTACTCTGAAATTTGACACAGTGCTCATGCTTTTTGTGAATCTTTCATGTAAAATGCCAAAATAAAATGTGAAAAGCTTTGTTATAGCAGCGACACTGCAGTTAGAATTAGTAAAAGACTTCATTATAAACCATTCTACATCAGCTAAACTGTCTTGATAAATTCAATCAATCAATTCTAATTATCAAGGGAATCACCTTTGGGCACAACTTTCCATTTTAATCAAAATACTGATTTTTGAATCAGTGGATCCAAAAGTAGAAAAGCTCCTGGCAAGTAACTATAAATCTCCTTTTTCAACATCCACACAAGCATTCCGTTCCATTTCCAGAATTAAAAGAAAAAAGGGATGGAGTGGTGATGCTTTGTTTTATAAATGGAAGTTGCAGTGAATCATGATAGAAACAACTATTTTGGGACAAGTTAAAAATTCTCTTTAGCATAGGAATTTATACCAAATTAAGCCTATAGCTGCCAATCATGATAAAATTTAGCTCACAAACTTTAAAGTCAAGTTTAATATTTTTCTTCTCTTTTAAAAAAAAAAAATTAATCTTCTAGTATTGCCTTAAGTTAAAGAAAAAGACAATCCAAGCACTTCTATTCATCTTCCTCTCTACTTCAGATCTCCAACAAAACTGGAAAAACAAAATGAAGGAATTTTCCTACTAAAATAGAAGTAAAGCCCCTACTTTTCTTTCTCTTGCTTTTTTTTATTGGTGCTGTTGTTTTTGAATGATGATACAATTACAGCCTTGTAGCCTGAAACCGGCATGTGACTGATGCCATCCATGGGATGAATCTAATTAATGGGAATTCAGATTTTAATGTCTTCACATTTGACAGTACCACTAGGCAAGCCTCATGTACAAACTGATATACTCCATTTCAGCCTTCTGGAGTCCAATGCACAGGGCACTGCATCAGGAATTTACCATACAGTAACAAATTACATTCTATTAACATTCACTTTTCCCATGGAAGTTGGAATAGTGAACTGACTGGAAGCTGTATTTTAAGCCCAAGGGAACAAGAAGCATCGGAAATAATTCAAAGGCAACTAAAATAACATGATGTCAAAAGTCTACAGTGTCAAGATTAGCCTAAATTTAATGAAAATTCAATCTGTATCTTAGGAAAGCTTTAGATTTGAACTCTTAATTGCTTTAAAACTCCAAATTATGCCATTGTTTTACATGAGAAAAAGGCTGAAATTTAGCACCAACACACACAAAGTCAGCTTTTGCCTAATTGAGTTTCTAACTTCCAATGCAGTGCAAGAAACAATATAAGTTTCTCACAGACAGAAAGGAAGCAGGATGGTGCTACAACAGTAAAACATCAGCCTACTGTTTCACCATATCAATAGCTGAACATTGCCATGTCTTTCAGCAAATAAGGGCTGAGAACTTGTGTACAGCTTACCAAATGAAAGTCTGTATTTGTTTCAAAGTGTCATGTGATTACACCAAATTTAACTAAAACCAATGTTTGTATCTTTAGCTATGGACTTAACTATTTGGTTTTGTCTCCTCAGTCTCACCTGGCCTTACATTAATGTACTGGAGCTGAACTACACACTGAAGGTCTATAATTTAAAAACCCCAAATCCACTTTTCAAAAGCACACTAAAAAAAAAACCCTCTAAAACTACGGCATAGCAGAATATAAGTTACTTGTCCCAGTGCTGTTTGGCACCCACTGCACTTGTGCTGGTTCAGTTTTAAATGATCAGCACAATTAACCAGAGCCAGATTTCTGTAAGTAACACACCTGTTTTCTATACCCTGCATTACTCCCAAGAGCTTTATCCACCCACTACATATTTAATATCACTTATTCCCATTGCTTACTAAAGTCAAATGTAATCCTCAATCATAAATTAGATTATCAAAACTGCTTTAAATATCAGAGAATGCATCAACACACACAAATATCTTACCACCACAGAAAACTCATAGCTAATGTTCAGATTTGCAGACACTTGGAGAAGCCTAACTGAGATGTCAAACTTAAGACAGCATTTGTGAGGAGAATAATCAAATACAGTTCTCATTTCTTGGTGTTTTCTGTTGTATCTCCTATCATCCTCCACTGCAGCCTCCCATTTAGTAGAAGACAAATTGGAAGTTAGACTTGAGGAAATTTGATTCTTTTTTTTAAGAAAAAAGGTGCTTATCTGTACTGTTGAGATGTGCATGTTTTGATGTTTGTTCCCCTACTCACACATAATTCTTTTAGTAAGAAAAGCTCAGTAATTAGAGAAGCTCTTCTCTCTTCTACAGCAGCTGTTTAACCTTTCTGAAGCCTGCAAATATTTTAACAGTGTCTATTGACAACGTTTGGATTCAGGCTTTAAGCTCCAATGCTGTTCAATGGGCAGCTAGCAAGCCTCTCTCCCATTTCTGTGATCAGCACAAACATACCATATATTTGAGTTGATTTGGCAATATTCTTTTATCAGGACACACGTTCTCCCCAGATCTGCCCAGATGACCAAGTTAAAAGAGCCATAACTCAGGTACACACACAACAATCCAGGGTTTGTTAAATTCGCTCCATATTAGAGAATCACCGCACAGAATCAGAAGCCTGTGTTTGTAGCTTTATGATAAATCATTCCATTTAAGAGACACACAATTCCTTCATGTCAATAGAAGCTTGATCGGAATTATATTTGTTGGCATGTTGAGAACTGGACGTTTCTCACTGATTCTGTAAAGCACTGATCCACAAACCCGCAGACATGTGGGAATTCTAACCTCATGGTGGACACCACTAAAGCCCCAAATCTGACATCAAAAACATGGACAAACCTCAGACTTTATTTTATCTAGAAGTAGCAGCTACATATATGGACTGCCAAATATATTACAGAATAAGCAACAATAATTTCTTGATAGCTTGTAAAATGTTATGGTTTTCTTACACCTTTGTCTGTTTAGATTTATCTGCTGCCTCACTGCTACTTGAGGTCTGCATTCTCTGTGTCAGTGTCTGTTCTGTGTCTGAACAACTACCAGCACAAGGTCACCCTGGCCCATAATTAAGGAAGGAAACAACCACTCAAGAGACTGATGTCTCATATGCTCATGTCAGTTATTTATATGAAAAGTTCTATATTTGTAAATATCAGAATTATGTTAAGTTCTTGGACTAGGAGACATCTCTTTAAATAGCAGTTAATTCAGAATTGAAGACCAACTGTTGTTGTTTATCTATATCCATTCTTAGTTCAGCCTCTTGAATAGAGACAGAACAAAGATATTTTTACCACCGCATGGCCACAAGTGACTTGTGACATGATCTACAAGTTACACTCCCTAGGAATGTGGGGATTTACTTAAAACAATCTACAGAAAAGATATCTTACACAGCAATTGCTTTATAAGACTTCACTCACTAGTTTTAGCAGAAGCATGAATTTACATGACAGTGAATTATGAAAAACTACTTTTACTGACCATTTGGTTTGCTCAACCATTCATCTCACTGTAAGCTGAATACTTCTTTATCAAACATAACAAAGGCAATATATAGCAACGTGATCTGCATCACAGACAAGTCAGCAATTGCACAAGAAGGAAGACAAGTGCAGGCCAAGTCAGGATGAGCTCACATTTGGGATGCAAAGGTCAGTGTTTCACACGGGGCTTACAATTCAACGTCAAAGATTATTATATTCTTGTTGAATTACATGCTTCTCACCACAGCTAAGCATAATTTGGTTAAACCTACATTTCTTTGAGAAACAATGTTACAATATTCAATGAGAAGATACAATATAGAGATATCCCTCACTGTGCCAGAGAGAGAACTACAACATATTTATCTCAAACAATCAGATTTTGTAAAAAAAAAAAAGAGAGGTACAGCACAAGGTAAGAAAGCACATTTGAGATAACAGCTTACGCACAGGTCTGCTGCTCTTAACACAGCAAGGGACGTGACTGTCTCAGCTGCCTGCATCAGTAAAGACCAGACCATTGCGATCAGCTAACACACAGAGTCCCGACTGTATCAATGACACTAAGGTTAAATGTTCCCTCTTTAAAATGTGAAGCACAGGCTCCAAAACAGGGTAAGAATATTCACAGGTTTCCCTTCAAATCATTTTCATCTTACAGGAAAAGGCAGTGTCTAAATGAAATCAGGGCTATAAGGCAAGAGTGTAAGAAAAAGCTCAGAACCATTGTAGTACCATGAAAACTGAAGGTTTTCTGATGTGCATATAGCAGTTAAGTGTTTGCGTTAATGTCTTTGAAACACCTTTTGAAGGCAACTAGAATACTTTTTTTTTAATAGACTAGAAAAATCTCCATATAAAAGGGTATCTGAACACTTTCTGAAAAAAATCAAAAATATCAGAAATCCTGACATGCTTTATGTCTAAGAGTCTGAAATACCTACCAGAACAACTGGAGATTAACTACATATAATTACAATCTTACATATAAGACAGAGGTTTAATCTCTTTATTTGAATCTGCAGTAAAAGTTAATTCAGAGGATTATGGAACAGAAATAAATTTTCTATACTGATATATAATTAATAGCTAATAAAAAGTTAATCGACCAATATTACAATAGCAATATTACCATAGTAATATTACAGCCATGATAGTCTAATGTTACAAGACAAAACTGGTAATTACCTCAGTCACATAAACACAAAGAAGTCACAGACACACATGAAAGCATGTCCTTTTCTTCTCCTACCTAATGGAACTCTTCTCCTGCTGTACACTTACATTAGTAAAGCATTTTCAGGTATCTGCTCTATATGCACTTAAGAAGTGTTCCATTCTCCTCTGTAGGTTATTGAAGGCTTTGAACTGACAATCAACTGGAAAAAAATTTTCTCAGCCACTTCTACAGAATGACCTGTGCTATCTATTCTACATATAATTCAATTATCTTAAAATGCTCACATTCCAACATCTGGATGAGAAGACAGCAGTTTACATCCATATTAATATTTCAGTAAAGGCATTGTACATTAAAGGTTCACTGAACAGAAAAAATCCCCCAAACACTAAAACCATTTGAAACTGAAAATCATCAGAAGTTACATCCTTAACAAGGCACTCTTTGCAGAAAGTTTAACATCAACAGTTTGAAAAAAAAAACAAAAAAACCACAAAACCAAAAGACTCAAGACACGAACAGACTCAGATTGTGAACAATAGAACATGGTGGTAACAACCCCAGTGACTCAAATCTAAATTTTACTAAATTTAATGAAGTTTCAAACTGTTTCCATGCAATGTCAGAAGCATTAAATCGTGTGACTGCTACTTCCATCTTTAACAGTAGACTGTAATCTGTAGCTTTTAGGGAAACAGGAGAAAAAAAATCCAAAACCAAACCCTAGCCTTAGATTAGAAACTGCCAGATGCAAAACAATTGCGTACCAACTAAAACTAAACTCTTGCAGACGCTCAAACATTATCTTAAAAAAAATTAAAAAGAAAAAAACAAACCAAACCACAACAACAAAAACCAGAAAAATTAAACCACCTCATTCACGGTGTCTTCCAAAGACTGCTCCTGCAGAGGCCCTGATTAATGTTCCTGTCTGCCCAAATCTCCAATTCCTCAACTGCACAAGAAGCAATGAAAATAGAAAATGCCTTCCTAATGTTACTTTGCACAAAACTAAGTGTTGCAACTGACACCTGATGCTGCCAGAGATGTTAAGTGATCACAAAGAACAGGAGTCATGACCCAGGATAGACGGTAAGTGAAAAGCCAAGCTCCTTTAGCATAGGGTGCTGTATTTGAAAGACTATCATGAAGGACACGATTATCAAGACTACTGGCAACAATCTGAAGCATCACAAAGGAGTAGCTTGGATTTCACTGTTTCTTTAGCTAACAAGGCTGCAAAAGCTAAATTCCACATATTTGGGATTTGTGGCACAATAAATTCCTACTTTACTCAACTGTAACCCTCCAGCAGTTTTTCTAGTTTGAAGAAATTGTCTAGCTTTCTTTCCTAGCATGTCATTCTGGGACAAAGTCACAACAGTGCAATATACTACACTTCACTGGGCAGTCCCAGGCATAAAGAGACTTTTCTCTAAACCGCTATATCCCGTCACCAGTAATTATTGCTACACCGTCCCGTTCTGCTGGGTGCTGTGAGAAGAACAAAGCACAACATACAGATGTTTCCAAGTGGACTGAACAAACTAATTTACATTAAGGCTTCCCACATTTTACATCCCAAGACCTATGTCTCTTCTTCATCCGCTCTTAACTTCACCAAGCTTAATCCAAGACTCTAAGGCTGGATGCCTGCCTCAAGCAGAGTAAGGTATCATTTTAACCTGAACCAGTTGAGAGAGAAGAAAAAAAAAGTTTAATGCCTAAGACTGCCTGAAAAAGTGAAGACTCCCTTTTTCTGAATCACTCCAGTTGCCCTCATATTTTAAGACACCCTATTTTATTTTTTAAATACGGTTTTGCTACTTAGGAACAAGCACTTATCAACAAACAAATTCATTTAATCGTGCCCTTAATATATGGGTCTGAAAGAAAAAAAGGCCAAAAACGTCACTCATAGCTAATGAGGAGACTGAATATATGAAAATATGATTTTTCTTAAATAGCCCATCCTCTAGCACCTGATATCTGTGTGCACATCATTCCCATAAAGAAACTGAACATCCCCTAAGTGATCTAAACCACGCATTCTGACTAGCACTCCTTCATGCAAACTTCCTGCTGTGTGAACAACATGGAGATGGATAGCATATAATCTGAATGAAAGGTTCCAGCAAAGGGGGAGTAGGTCCAAGACAGACAAAAGAATATTTTAAAGAACAAGGGAGTAAAGAGCCAAAGAACAGCCGAGCAAAGAAATTCAGAACTTGGCTCATCTCTGCGGCCCTAGTGTCTCCCAAAGCTGAGTAAAGTCTGGATTCTTTGAGTGTATTCCAAGTGTCTTTGATCCTCTCACATCGATGAACTCACTGGCAAAATATCCATCTTCTCCAGTGCTACTCCACTTCCTACTGCCATTATCATTACTACACTGGTTTAAAAGGCAAAGGTTCAACAGCAGATCACCCACACGGGAAGCAGTAAGAACTGATACCATGCTGCTATCTTTGCACTAGCTTTAACTACACGTAGAGGATTAAGGTTGCACAAAAATTAGGAAAAGAGACCATTAAGACAAGTACTTTGTGCACTTGCGTTAAATGGTCTGTACTTAACATCTCACATTCTATGCTCTTGAGATGGGAATTCTCTAGAAATGAGGTGGGAAGAACAAGGCAAGGACTGTTCTACCCTTAACGTCCTACTGGACTGGAAACTTAAACTGAAATACAAACGAAGCATGAGACTGCAAAAAGGCAAAACAAAACCAGAGAATAAGGCCATCAAAAGCTACCCTTGCCACTGAGCTCCTGTATGACAGTAGATCAGTCCTTTCCTCCACCTTTACAGCTATTTTTTGTATGCTCCTTATTTTACACCTTCCTATTCAGATAACCTGCAATCCAATTTGTGTACATACTCAGCACACCCGGCAGCAATTAGGACATGTGCTTTAAACACATTAATTGCTTTACACTATAAAATGCAAATGGAGACAGGATGGCATTTGTATATTATTTCTGCCAGGTGAAGGAAATTCATTACCAATGGAGTATGTAGATGTTATGGCAATAGCCAGCAAAGGCAGACTGGAGTAACTTAATAAAACCGCTCTTTGGGAAGGCTTTTGCTAATAAAGTTCAAATAAAACTGAAACCGTTCAGAAATCAATAAGTACAAAGCTAAATACTAGACAGCACTGAATTAAATCAATACAGTACAGCTTAACGCGCTACAAAACGAAGAATTATGTAAAAGTCTGCATTCACATAGTTAAAATATATAGCTACAATAACTGCTTAAACTGAGCCACGAACACTGCAATTCTCATCTCAAACATAAAAAAGACCAACCTGAACAGCAAATCATGGGATGAGGCTGCAAATAGTCGAAGAAGTGCAATTACATCCTTACAGAAGCTAACCATGTCTATGCAATTTCCAAGAAAAAAGATATTACACATATTATACATTTTAAATACCTGACTAGCAAACAAGAGGGTAGAAGCAAACAAATACAAATATTTACCTTACTGCAGTAAAGCATCCAAAGCTCATACAGCCTCTCTCGGGATGCCATTCCTCCCCTTCCTCTTCCCGTCGATCCCAGCTACTTTTCAAGATCCTACCATGCTCAGTTCCCAGGTGCTCTTTCCACAGTTTTGCTTTATTATTAGTTATACCATAACCCGAGAAGAAATCAAGTAACAAGGTCTCAGTCTCTCCTTTTCGAGTAAACAACGAAGTGCAACACAAGCAATTGCAGACAAGTGTCAAGCATGTCCGTTCTTCGCCAGCGCCGCTTCGGTTTTAATCTCTGAAAGTGAAAACATACCCTTCAGGCCTTTGGTGCAGGGAGGAAAAAACAAATCCGCACTTAAAGCCCACAGACAACCTGGGGAATCGGGAGGTGGCAGGTCGCACCGCTTTGCTCTCTGACAGTATTCTCCCGTGACGGAGAGGTCTGGCATTTAATGTTCGTGGCGCTTTCTCGCTTTCGCAGCGGGGGAATCCGCAGGGCTGCCGAGCGGGGCCGCCGGAGCCCCGGGAAGCGGCGGGTACCACCGCTCCCGCTCCCGACCCGGCAGTGACAGCCGCTGCCACCGCCCTTCTGCCTCGGCCCCCGGGCTCCGCGGCCGCNGGGCAGTGCCCGCCGGGGGCAGGGCCCATCCGCAGCCTGCGGCGCCTCACCCGCAGAGCCGGCGGTCCCTGCCAGGCGGCGCGCCCGCAAAGAATCAGCATCCCCATCCTGAGCACCTCAGGAAACCTCCGCACTGCTTTGCTTCACAAGTAATAAAGGTTACCAAGCACATACACGTGTTTTACATACGCTCCAGAGAGGCTGCCAGCATAGCCTGCGGAGCGTGGATATATCCATAAATCCAACCTGCTGCCCCTGTAAAGCAGCCCCCTACCTTGCATGCAGAGCTTGCATAGGACTAAGGAACCAAAGTTAGATTTCCTCAAAAGTTAAATTTCCCTCAGCTTGCAGGTGGCTCTGCCCGAGCACACCGGCCTGTGCTGACGCAGGCGAGGTACCACACTCCAGTGAACGACTTTCCTTCTGCTCCTTCAATAACAGCATCTTCTTCGCCTGACTGGCAGGGCACCCACCGGGGAATGGGCTTCCCTCCGTGTCCACCTTCTCCCTTGGAAAGTGAGGCTGGAAGTTACAGTTGTGTCAGACTCCAAAGCAGGGAGGAGGAGGTTTAAGGAGACATGGGCCGTCTCTCTAGTTTGCTGGGAGAATCACAGTCCTGCAACTTTTAGCCACAGCCCTGGTCCTTCTGCTACTGGGTCATCTCCTCACTTGGATTTGTCCAGCTTCATGCAATGAAGAATTGCCAATCATTGCACAGTTGATTACTTTGCAATGATGTGATACAAGGTTTGGGAATCCTTTGCAAAGGAAGTGACTGTGCAGTATCATTGTCGTGTCTGCTACATAATTTTTTTTCTAGAGATGGGTAAGTATCACCAAGAGCCCAAAGACAGATTGAGATATGTTCCTACAGCAGGCCTTTGCATATTTGTCTTGTTTTAGAAGATCAGTGAAGTTTCCCTGGAGAAATTTAAGAGCTAATCTGTGCTCGATGTTGTTTCATGTGGATCACCACTGTGGGAGTGGTAGAAGTATCTTTTACTGCAATATCTAAACATAGTGTCTAGCACGGATGAAGGGACACTGACAAAAATGAGACTGTAAAATTATTTTTAGTTGTGTGATACATGTGCTCTGGTACTTGATGCTAACCGCAATATTCTGCTGCCTTGAGGATGTAACATAATTTTTTCCATCAAGAAAAAATAAGAGCTTAGAGTCTAGCTCTGTCCCCAGGGCAGGATCTGCTGTGCTTAAACCACCCTGGGCCCCCTTCGGTGAAGTGTGTCTAGGAAAAAAGGGGAGCCTGACTCCTCCCTGGGAGACTTACCTCAGGGCTTGAGTTACTGCTAGGAGCTCCTCCCTAAGAACCAACCTGCATCACCTTTCTAGGAAATGCAAACCACTATTATTTGGCCCTTCCACAGTAATTCGAGGAAAGGAAACTCTTTATAGCGGGTCTTTTGAGTTACAAGCTCTTATCACATTTTTTGCAGCCTTTCCTAGACTAGACAACAGCCTATTTCAAACTTCTCTTACAATTTACTCCCTTCGAAGAAGTCAGACCCTAGCAAAGCCCTAGCAAAACCAAAGCAAAAATCCCAATCCTCCCTTCAGATAGTGCTCTGCTTTTTTGCATTACTGACTCTTGTAAGAGCAGCTGCTCCTACGCACACCAGTCCTGAAACAGGCTTCAATGAAGCAATAAAAAACCATCCTCTGATAGAAATGGGAGACTCCTCCCTTGCTAAGTGCTGCCACCCCCGTAATTAAGATGCTCCCAGACTATAAAGCAGCCATTTTCCACTCTGCTGGAGTTGTAGCAATGTAGTTATTTTAGTGGGTCTAAGCAATCACTGCTGCTTGTGTAGGCAGTTCTTGCCTTATATAGGTGCTCTAGATGGAAAGTAAAGCATTTGTGGTTTGCAACAGAACAATCTGTTCCTGTGTCATTCAGGGTGAGTGGTCTCCTGGTCTGACCTTCTAGAGGTTTTCCTAAGCTCCCTGTAAGGTTGTTGAGGTGGCTTTTGGGTGTCTGCATCACTGGGTGTATGTCAAGTTTGGTGTCTCCCTGTTCAGACAGACTTTTAGTATTTGTTAGGAATTTTTTCTTACATAGGTACACAAGCAGTAATGAGAGATGTCAATGGAAAAAGATGGGTTACAAGTTTGTCTCTGCAGGTGTAGTATAATGCTAGGTGAATTTATATTTCAGTGTACATGAAGACTCAGCAAAGGATATGGAAATCAAAGAATGGAGGAAGGCGTAAAGAGAAGCCTTGCCAGCTATGTATGGGTACTTTAAAACATGAGTGTTTATGGATTGTTTCAGCTGTGAAAGCTAATTGTTAGACTTTTCATTGCCTGCTCTTCCATAGTTACGTATCAATTGTTTCATGGACCTTAAACAGTCAGGTAGGCAGTGTTCATTAGTATTTCATTGTCCCTTAGCTGCTGTCTTGTGGTAACTGTCTACAACAGTGGTTATTTCTCATACTTTGTTTATTACTTGTGGGTTTTAATGTCTCTCATCGGGAGCTGCATATTAGTAACTCAGTCATTTTACTATGGAGTGAACTTGTTTGTCAGCAAGTCCAGGTAACAGAATGGGTAGAAAGAAAGGTGTGGCTAAAGAGAAGGCATTAATTTTGGGTTAAGGAAAGATTTAACAAAGAAATGGACTACACTGGGTTGCAACTTTGAGTCCAGGAACCTCTGAAGTGGCAGGAAAAGCCACATACCTTATAGTACTGCTTTTGCTAAATTATGCTTATTTTCTGTGGAAGCAAAAGAAACAGGCAAAAATCTGTATTTGACTTTTAGATATTCTCAGCCCTATTGTTTGGCCCTAAGGCTTCTACTGAGACCAAGCCCCAGACCAACAGAAATCATGCTGAGATGAATCTGTGGCAAAGCTTTTAGCTGAGCTTTTTCTTGATGTCTTAAAGCTCATGCTTTTTTTACCAACAATAAAGACCTGAAATAGAAATGGACATAGAAATTAGCTTAGAAATGAACCTGCCCCTCAGTTTTTCCACCTTTTTTTTTTTTTTTACAAGCAGGCTCTTGCACAGAAGCAAGGAGTAATCTTGACAGTGTAAGTAAACAAATGGCCTTGTGGCTGCGTGTAAAACTTCCACTATCAAAATACCTTTTGCTAGAGATAAAGAAATAAGACTTTTTGGATGCTAGTTTATATATATTCAAGCCAAAATAACTTGAGATTGGATGTGGTGTGGCTATTGGAAAGAGGCAAGCTGGTCCTTGTAAGATGCCAAGGCGTCTGTGATGATGTTTTGCTGAGGGTGAATTTCTCTGGCTATGATTGCCAGATGAGTGTATAATTATTCTGTTAGGTAAGTCAGCAAATTTAATGTTTAATTTTCCTTCTGTTACTACATTCACTTTGTACCTGAGGTAATTCAGAGCTTGTTAGTTGTTTGTAAAATTTGAAAATGGGAAGGAATTTGTGTGCCTCTTGACATATGAGCTGGTATCTACGGATTTTAGTTACTTTCTTTCAAAGTGTTGGAGACTGGCCACAGCTAAATCTGGGAGGTGATGGCCTGGCTAATAGCATTAAGTCCCCCTGCCTGCCCTCCTTTCAGATATGCGGGGTTAAGCCATTCACCAGACTTAAATTCAGAAAGGAATTTACCCCGAGGTAGCCTGGGACCCTGGTGAGTGTTTTTGTCCTTGCCTGTCCTTTCGGCTTGTTTCCACAGGGGGCCTTCAGTATAACGACTCCACCGTTGTAAAAGGCCCAGGCAGTGACTTGATCTCTTCTGCTTCCTTTTTTGTAGTGTGGGCTCCCTTATCACAAGCCTTAAGTTTGCAGCTGTGCTAGGAATGTTCTTGTGTAGGGTACCTCTTAAAGACCCTTTCAGACGAAATAGATAGTATGTGTTTATATGCTTTGATCTGCCTAGGTTCTTAAGCAAACAGCAAAAATTCATGGATGAGAGCTAAGTCTTAGAACTGCCCCTCTCCTCTGCTGTCATTTAGATTAGCTATGCAAGAGCTAACATGTAGATTTGTGCTACAGCTGTCTTTCTCTTGCAGATGCTTGAAGGCACCAGTTGTTACTGCACAAAATTGCATGATAAAAGTGTTCTCCTTCCTTCACCAAACTGACTTCTCACTCAAAGTAAGCCATCCTTTACTGTACAGTCTTAGTGCCAGGGATCAGTGGAGTTACCATACTTGCACTTCAAGTCATTCTGCTTTAGTTATGAGGGTATTTAATGAATTATTTCATTATGTTGCAGTGCTCAGCAGTATGGATCTGCAACATGATTCCTGAAAGCAATCAGTATGTCAGGAAAAAAACAACATAGCAGCAACCAAGACTGAAGGATGTGTAGGGGTTAGTAGTCTCTGTCGATCTGTTTGAATTTGATTCCCTCTTAGCTGAACAGGGTACGGTTGTCTCAAGGATGCCTGCTATAGCAACTTGGAGTCTAACTTCTCTTGATTTGGGGAAGAAGGCAAATGAAGGGAAGTAACTAAGGCAAAATGGGCTTAGGAAAGCTCTAACTTCGACTAGAGGTGGGGTTATTGCAAAATATTAGTACCACCGCCTCCCAAGAGTTAGACGTTGGCTGAAAACACACTGCCTGCTTCTGAGTGGGATGTGAAACCAAAGGTGTGCCCTTGTGAATATCCCAAGGGCTTGGCTAGCCTAACTCCTGAGCACAGAAAGGGTATAGAGGCCTGAATGATTGCTACTGTTGTAAAACTTGAAATGGAGTTTTAAAGATTCTGCAGTGTAGTGTAAACAGTGTGCTGTTAAGAGTATGGGAGACACTTGTGGGGGCCCACTTGCACACTGAACTGCTTGTAGAATCTTTAATATAAAGGGTCTCTCTTTTGGTTCCTAGCCCCAGACCCTAGGGAAAGCTGCTGCTTCTGTGCTGTGGAGGGCCAACATGCGTTCATACCTCCAAGTGGTGTGAGGTCCTGGATAAACAGAAGAGCATAGTGTAGGCCTTGAGCTGGAAGTAGGAGCAATTCAATCCTGTGCAGAAATCTGGATTTAATGCCAAATGGTAGCAGGAACTATTGGGTACCAAGACTGCTGGGTTTTTCTTAATCATGAAGCAAATAAATAATTGAAAGATTTATTTTGGTATCTGTAGCATTTCAAATACTCATTGCTAGAAATTATTTTTATTAATAAACTTGATAAGTACTGTAAATGCCTTGCTCTGTCTTAAGTCATCTAGTCTCACAGCTGGAGGCTTGGTATGCAGTATCTCCATGATGATACTGTTTGCTGTCAGCTTGCCAGCGTACTCACAGAAGAAATACTTCCGTGAAAGCCATTGCTTTTATGGGGAAACTCAAGATGAAAATACATCCTGTGATCAATGCAAGCATGGAGTTAGTCCATGAGCTCAATTACAGGTGGAGTTGGGGATTTTCATAATCATAAATGAAGAATTTTTTTCTCTAAGGTCTGAAAGATTTTTTTTTTTCCCCCCAAAGATGCTATTTTCAAACATACAGGTTAGGAAAGTGCTGGTTAGAAAATATCCCCTGTTGTTGGAAGGATCCAGGTTTGGCACTCATGGCATCCCATTTGGTGAAACACCTGTACTTGCCAGACCTCAGGAGGTACTCCTGTCCTTGGAAGTGTGGCTGTTCATATAAAACACGGCTTCCTTCAAGTATCTTACAAGACTGGATGTCCGTGTAGTGAAAGCCCTCTTGGAGAGATGGGCAGTTATCCATGAACTTCAACATCCTGCTTCTGAAGTCATTCCTCAGACTGCTGTAGCTGCTGTGCTTCTGGGAGTGCAAAGACAAATCCAAACATGGATAAACAAGATGTCAAGTGGCAGTTCTAGGTGACTACAGCTTGGTGGATGCTACTGATGCTAGCAACATGACAGTGAATAGCCACTAGTATGTGCAGAAAGGTCAGCTCACCAAGAATAAATTCAACTGGGTCTTAATTTATAGCATCAGTGCTGTGAGTCCTTTCTGCTCCAGAGAGAGCAGAACTGCACTTGCTAGGGCAATGAGCTACTCTGCATGCAGGTAAAAAAATAAACTCAATTATATACCTGAATTGCCACAGCAGATATGTCCTCAGTCTTCTCAGATGTTGGTATCAGATCTGGATTTTTCTTGCACAGCCTTAAGTGGGTAGATGGGGTTTTTTTTTGCTTTTCATTTACTAAGATGATAAACTGTTTCAATACTGTCGCTGACTCTGGTATCTAGCACAGCAAAGATTTGCTATAGAAAAACACTTGCTGGTTTGCATCAATGTGCAGTACAGTTTTTGCAGGTGCTCAGGTGTAGTTGTATAGACACTAGAGTATTGCTGCTATTGTGCAATGTCCAACAGGTTAGTTTAAAAAAAAAAACAAACCACCAACCCACAACAAACCACAACCAAACCCAACAACACTTTAGTATCCTTCCTAATTTTAGGGTTTTTTTTCTACCCCCATGCTAATTCTCTGTTTCTTTACTCCTTCTTAATACTTCTCATTGGTCTCCCAAGTCAATTTCCTTTCAGTCCATCTTGTTCCCAGCTTCCTTACCTGTGACTTCTTTCCCTCTGCCACTTGTAAGGACACAAGAGTGCACTAGCTTTTAGCACCTGGACCCAGAACTTGTCTTAGCTAAGTGAAGCCTGGAATTGCATATCAGTGGAAAAAATAGCTGCATTATCCTATGCAGATGGAATCTATATGGAAACTTGTGTGGTGGTCTACATAGCTTCTACTGGACAGGGAAACTGAATTGTGCATAAAGCTTACAACATGCATGAACTAATTTTTTTAATGAATATTAGAGGGACATATTCCAGCATTGAGGCTATTCCTGGGCCAAATTTCAAATCCTTAGTCTTATGTGTGAGTATTGAGATATTTCACATCTTGGCAACCTCTCCCCTCTGAGTAAAACCTTTCCAGGGAATGAGTCTAGAAAGAAAAAACACAGATCTATTCTGGGCTGAAAAAACCTATCATGAAGCAAATATGCCTTAATGTTTGGCTCAAACACATGGTGGTGTCTCTACAATGGGATGAGTCAGGTTGCTTCTGCAGTAGTGTAGTCATCAACTTTAAGCCTGTCATGACATAAGAGCATTGACTAGGGCATGGGACATGTGGTTTGGTTTTCAGCTCTGTACTAAACATCCTTGTGATGTTTAGTACAGCATGTACATCCAGAGTGGTTTTAGAAGACTGGTGAAGTGCTTTTATATATATAAAATAATAGACACATCATTAAAATAAAAATTGATACCATTAACTCCTCCCCTCCCACACCTGAGTACTAATCAACCATTTATTTGGGTGAGAATCCAAACTGACTTACCCACCTCTTTGAGAGACCAAACCTCAGGTGAATTTGGTGAGTAGTAAAACTACTCCTCTCCTATGCCGAGGTCCCTGGAGAAGTTTCTTAGGCTGGAGCTGTCAAAATGGGATGTGGTGCTCTGATTCTAATGTAAGCAGTAACATACATGGAGACAATATGGAAAACTTAACTGCTGTGATGAAACAAGACCTAGTGGAGTCATTGAAGCCCACCCAGTGCTGGCAGTCAGGAGAGACTCCCCCTTCAGGAAGTATTGATGGCCTGTGTAGTTGGGACATTCATAGATCACCCAGCAGTTGGTTTCCACCTTGTCAGCGGTTGAGGTGGGCATGCAGGTCTGATGGGTCTGTGGTGGTGTCACAGGAGCAGCCCTCAAAGAAAGACATCTGCAATAAAACAAAAGTAGTCCCAATCACACTGGGAAGTATTTGAAAGCTGACTTGGTTTTTCCTGGGTTGTACAAAGCAATCTAAAGACTGCAAGGGTCCATAGGGACACTTCTACTGAGCCCTAAGACTAGCAAAACCCTTATATCCTTTTTCTATAGGATGTGCAGACCGTTACTGCTGTCTTCCTTTAGTACTAGAGAATGGTGGATGTCCCTTTGGGACTCTGGAAGTGGGAAGCAACTTTTATCATTATTTCATGCTGAAAGTATCCTGTTAGCAGCCTTTTGATGAGTTTTTGGGAACATTTGGAGAAAGTGAAAAACCCCATTTGCTCTTTGATAGCTCTGAGGATGATTGCCATTTATCAGACATTCATTCCACTTTGTGCCCATCTCCTGCACCCAGTCCTGGGTTCCTAGAAATCTTCTGTAATGTAGAACGGAGACAAAAGAAGGAATAATTCCCCTACATCTGAATCTTAATGATCTCTTAATGATACTGGAACAAAACAAGACTGTTCTGTCCAACCCAAGTTAGCCCATTGAGCACTTCAGGTCTGCTGGGCTGCTATATCTTAGCAGCAATAAAATCCAGTTAGAAATACTTAAATTCAGTGGTATTGTTTGGTGATATTTCTTACATTTGTTTGAAATAGGTTATTTCAACCTTATTTTCCTGACATCTTAAAAGTCTAAGATGATATAAACTTAAGGTCTCTTTCAGCAGTTGAAAAACTAAAAGGGAAATTAGCCAGATGGAAAACACAACTGAAATATTTTTTATGTGTAACTGTTTTAGTATTTGAAATCTTTCAAGTACACTATAGGCTTTCTTTAGTAAATGTATTAGAGAGATAATAAAACAATCACTTGAGGTTTCCCCTCTGCTAATTTGTTGGTAGACCAACTAAAGATGTTTATAAATATACTTGCCTACAAGAAGCTATACCCATGCTAGGCTGTTTGCTCCATTCACTGAGCTGTTCTTATCTTTGCTATTTTTGCTGGGGTGTAACTGTGACAACTTTTCTCTCCTGCTTGCCTTCCTTTTCTCTCCTTCCACACCCACCTGTGAACTAACCTTCACAAAATTCATTCATGTGCAGTGCATTTTCATGTTTCTTGCTCATACTGCATGAAGGAATTTTGGGTCTTTTTCTCTTACTGGCTTCTTGTTCAACCAAAATGCTACTTGTTTTGGGCTTTCTTGCCCGTGTCTTTCACTATGAGTCTTGTATGGTGATTTCATGAAACTGCAAAACTTCAAGGACAAATATTTAGCTATCCTGTTTTTACACAGCTCTAGTTGTGCTTCTAATGGGTGTTGTAAATGGTATCACTTTTGTCAGCCTCTCTCTTGGAGGTGGTTCCTCAGCCAGGAAATTGTATCCTTTAACCCTGAAAGGAGACTGAGGGAAGAGTGTGATTTGAGTCTTGTTTCTGAACACCTGTATGCTTTCTTTGTATCAAAAATAACTTCTTCCTGATGGTTAATGCTAAGCAAATTGAATTCACTTACAGTAACAACTCCTATGTGCAAGCCTGTGCTTGCATGTCTCAAAGATCTTTGTCAGGCTCAGAACTGTTACACTTTTTTTTTGTTCTGTCTGTGATCATGCTTGCTATGGGGAGCAGGTTTGTCTTTGGGATCTCACGTGGTTCTTCACATGGCCCTAATATTTTGGGCACTGGACTTGGTAATGAAGTTTGGAACTTGAGAGACCTTGAACTTGAGTAGGGCAGGTATATGTAAAGTCCTTATTGTAACAAATGCAGAGCAGCCATTACGGGTCAGATGGGCCATCTGTCAAGTAACTTCCATGAGTAGGCACTGAGGGAAAGGTAGATATGAAGCAAATATATATAATATTTCCTTCAAACTTCAGGACTTCAAGCTTTTTTAGCTCAAGAGGTTTTCTGAGCAGGAGGTTTCTTCTCTCTTTATAAAAACTCTCAGTGGATTTGCCTTCCCAGTACACATGCAACTTCTTCTCGGATCTTGCTCCTAGGACCCTATGCCACAGATGAACACAGCACTGCAGGAAGGGCTGTGGGTTAATCTGAAACTCTGGAGCCAGAATATCTTGTTAGACAAATGGTATCCATGGTCTGAGGAGTGTGGTTATTTCCATCTGTTGCAGCTGCCCTCAGCCAGTACCCTGTTACAACAGCTGCTTTTACATGGAGATTGACTGCTTTTGCACCTCAGAAAAATTTGAACATAAGAGTAATCTGAAAATAGCGGTGTTTTTGTAGAGAAATATAGCCTGCATGCCAGCAGCTGTAGTGCCTGCAACCAACCATAAAGCAAGCTGCAGGAGCCTAGAAGACTTGTTGGTGAAAACTTGGATGCTCTGTGAATTTCCAATGTCCCTCTACTTTAGCACCATTGTTCTTAATGTCCGCTTGAGATTCTCTGAACATTTGCAAACAAAAGCAAGTGCAGCCTCTCACTGGTTCTTAAAAACTAGGAATTGCCGCCATCCCTGTCTCAGGTGGAAAACTTTGGAGAAGTTTAGCTACCCCTAAGCTCTACGATGCAATGGAGTCTAGAATCCAGACACCCTACCTATCACCCTGATCTCTGAATAGTTATTTCTGTTCGTTCTTGCCTTTTACTAGAGGAATGCCAGCATATAATCTACACATCACTACAGAGCCAAAGTTCTCAATTGCACAAATTGAACCAGGTACTTTGTTGCAGTAAGTAGGCATTTGTTAATTGCTGTCTGGGGAACTGGTCTCGTCTTTCTTTATTTATTCCTGCTGAAGACAAATGAAATATTTTGGTTTCCTGTTCTAAGCAGACAAGCAGATACTGTACCTGGATTGCTGTGTTATTTTGCAAGTCTGGATTAGCTAAGCATGCTAACACACATAATCCTTACACTGTGCAGTTCCTATAAATGCACAATATTAGGTGTTTGTGAACAAGAGGAAACATGCTTTTTCACACCTCTGCCCCGAGAGCCAAGTTGTTCATGCTCCATTTCCCTCTGGCTGAAGCATGGTGTTCTTATGTACACCAAACATTTGCAGCAGCTGAACAGCCTACTTCACACAGTAAAGGACAGGCAGGAGGGCAGAGATAGTGTCCTATGTACAAAAGAAAGGACAAGAAGGGTAAAGAATAGTTCTATTTTCCTCTCCAGTGTTGTCAGGGAAAGGCTGGTGAGGATCACTAACAGGCTGTTACTGAGGGGTCATGTGAGTGTGAAATAATGGCTAAATGAGGTCTCTGACATTAGCAAGGAGAGATGTGAGTTTTAAGCAGTCCACCTCAAAACTGCTGTAAAAGTTGCTTGGTTTTATTCAAGGACTCCATTATCAGAATGTTTACTAGGCAAAACAAAATCAAAGCCTACCATTTCAAGCCAAGATGAAGTGATTTAAAATCAAACATATACTTGATAAGGTTGCAGAGTGTCCTAGTAGTTCTGTGTTCTCTGTGCTGCTTTCTCTTTCCAAAAGTCTCCAGAACTTTGCTGAAAAACAATAGTATCCCTGGCATACTATATATATATACTATATAAGTGTAGAGCTGGAATCTATTCCTAGACTGAAAACTTGTTAAAATAGAGAACTTAGATGAAAGAATCAGACCTTCCCTTCACTTACCAGGGTATGGTAAGTGTACAGTTACCAGCACTATGCAGTTGGACCTCTAACGCTTATTTGACTTACCATGTTAATACTTAACTTATCATGAATGACTGGCTAATTGTGAATATATTTTAAAACTATTCTACCCCTCCCCTGAAAATGTGAAAGAAATCAGATTTCCCTCGGGACTGCACAACTTTAATTTGTTTGTAATACTGAAGAAAGATTTGTTTGAACCAGGATTTTGGAATGCATTCACTGTTTATTTAATATGAGAGCAGTAACTCTGTGTGAGTCATTCAGCCTCTGCAAAGGGACAGTTTTTGGCATTTACTACACCACAGTCAAGAATTCTTCTGTATTCCCTAGGTTTCAACAAATACTGTCTGCCCTGAACTTAGGCATTTCATACAAGACCAAGAGCCACCTAAGGCATTGAGGGAGCAGATCTCAGGGAGATGGACATAGCCTGGGACAAATATCAGTAAGACTCAACATTTGACCTTGGGGCTTTTCTTTTTTATAGACCTGAATACTGTGGGAAACAGAATTCTGCAGTAGCAAATAGCAAAAATATAGAAAAGACAGAAGTTTAACTGATTCTGGCGTTACTAAATGACAGACATACAGGAAAAGGAGCATTGCCAGCTTCTATGTGTGTTTCTGAGAAACTGTTCTATTCTGGAGATGGGATTGCAAAAAGATTCACTCTTTTGAAACTAGTAGAAAAGGTTTAATTC
This sequence comes from Aleadryas rufinucha, assembly GCA_013397815.1. Classification (NCBI taxonomy): domain Eukaryota; kingdom Metazoa; phylum Chordata; class Aves; order Passeriformes; genus Aleadryas; species Aleadryas rufinucha. The sequence continues at coordinate 621,043 of VZTH01017875.1, read as the reverse complement.
TTACCCATAGGGAAGAGCTCAGGTGTTCTAACAAATGGGTATGACCACGTATATGATAGCAAGTAAATGGAAGATGCTTTATGATTTGAAGAAACGAGATTTATAAGGGCTCTGTATTAAGACAATAGAAGCAAATGTATTCATGCGACTTGGGGATGATGTGTGGTACTTACTCGTGTCCAGGCCTGAATAATGTGGCCTTTTCAGAATTATGCTGCTAAAAGACATTGACCATGTTACTCCATATGCTCCCACCATACACTGGTGTGCAGGCAATTGCCATGTGGGAAACTGCTGAGCTTTTGGAGTGTGGGGATGTGGACTGTTCCTGCTGCTATGGCTTATACTGCAAAGTATATCTGAATAACAAGAAAAGTACCTTGGCAAGTATTAATCCTTTGCCTGATTTTAACCAACACAGCTTTTTTTGTTAGGAAAACTGTACCCATTGCAGATCTGATTTAACATGTTCAAGTATCATTGTATCATAACACAGTATGGTCATAAGCAAGTTGCATACATCAGCCCACAGCAGGAGTTTATATCAGCTAGCCCTGCCAGCCCTTCCCTGGGTGATGTAAAGATATTCTTTACCTAGGAACAGTCGCTCCACTTTCTTTTAGTATCTTCAAGTTATGAAAAGGCCCTGGAAATAGCTTTGATATTAAATAGATTATTTGCTTCATCTTCAGTGAAACTTTGCATTGCCTTACTGAACTTTGCCTGTCTCTCAGGTTGCTTGGAGAGACTGTGTAACTATATTCTTAAAGGATGAACTATACCCACTTTCTTCAACTGTGATGTGCTGCTAAGCAGAACTCACTTGTAGTATTCCATGGCAAGACCTGATGGAATTGCAGAGACTGAACCAGTTCTGGAAGTCAGGATCATTCTTCCTTTTTAAAGGCAATGATGTTCTGAGTAACTGGGCTCTCATAAATAATCTAGCAGCCTTTTTTTGCCTTAAGGGAGTTGCATTGTTTCACAGAGGGCTGCAGGTCAAGGTGGTCACTGCCACGTTCACAGCAGTGGCCCAGAAGCTCTTCATAAAAAAACGATCTGCAAAATAAACATTTGCAAAGAGTCATAGTCCACCCTGGTGTCTGTGTCAGAGCAGGGGACTGGCATAGTGGGGTTTCCACTTCTCTTTCCCACTTCTGAAAATTTGCTGAGAGGAAAGTTGAGAGCTATGAGTAGACATTGTGTTTGCTTTTATATACCATAGTCCTAATAGCCCATCTGCAAGAAGTAACACAAAAGAGACCATTCTAAGCTGTGGGGATTTCTCATGTTTTGTCTTTATTGTAGTTACGATGTTAATTGCATTTACCGTGGGGGACTCTTCTTTTTTCTGTGTTTTGTGCTGCATTTGCTGATGGTATGTGCAAGTTGAGTTATCTTGTAACTGTGGGGTAGAATACCCTTTGAGCTGCTGTTAACTGTTTCATGTGGTCCATCTGACCCAATGTGAGATAGGTACAAGCACATGTATGAGTATATAAGAATGGTTCTTTACAGAACCTCCTTTACCTGAAAGCTCTTGAACTCAGCAGACCTGAGCAGCTTCTGGTGTAGGTTCCTCTCCTTCCCCACCCTGTGTTGGTTACCTCTTGCCCAAGTCTGTCCTATGGCAGATTTTCCTTTTGTGACAGCAGATGAACTTTGCTTCAATTTCAATACTTTGTCACACGTTGACCCCTGGAGACAGGAAAAGTCTCCATCTCACGTTGTGTTGTTAGCCTTTGCCTACTAATCCTTTCTATTGTGTACAGACTAACACAGACGTGTGAGGAGGAAGTAGCGATTACAAGTCTCAGTCTCTTCCTGATGTGTGATTAATTGCTACATCCCTGAAGACTATAAAGATTGAAATCAAGTGGTTCTTACTAGATATTTATCAGTGTATCTGAATTACTGACTAACATTGTAAATCAGTTTGGGTTACTTGGTTCAGTTTTTTCCCTTTGAAAGTCTGTTTTAAAAATTCAAAGGGAGCAAATGGCATTAAACTCAAGTTGCTCTCTATCTGGAACCCAGAAGGATTGTTGTGTAATGCTAAAGCAGCGTGCTTTAACACTAAAGTACAGAGAGAAGGCTAGAGAAAACTATTCTTCCATTTTGGAAATTTTCCTCTGTTTTTTTCCTATTTGGTGCAGGGGTATAACAAACCTTGACTTGTTCTGTTCCGATTATCATTTTCTTGCACCTAAATCTTAGACTTTTAAAACCTGCTTCATAGAATGTGCAAAGCTGGTTATAAAAATGACTTGTATCACCAGTAAGTGAGGCTTCAGATCAAAACAAACTACTGCACTCCAAAACTACATTTATAATCTTACATATTTGGGGGAGCTTATTCAAGCATGTGAAGGCCTTGTCAACATGATCCATTAGTAACTTGGCACACAGATGAACACCTTCGTAGATCTAATTTACTTAAAAGATTTCTATTTTCAACTACACAGTCTCCACCTCCAATGGAACAAAGGAGTGTTTGTGGATGTAAGCAGGGAGGTCAGGGCAAAGTTTGGGAGACTTAGTGGAGCGCAGCTTTGCTTACATGGTTTCAGGCCAAAGAAAGGGGCTTTCAGTGCTGGTGCAAGAAAGGAAAGAGACAAGAATGTCTTCTGGGGAAATGGATGGGGGGAATATGAAACCTCTACCTTCACAGCCTTCCATCACAAACCACTTCACTGATGTTGTTTTTAACTGTTTCCATATTAAATGACAGGCGCCAATGTGCACTCACCATTTCCAAACAGGTCAGGTACCCTTCTGTCCTCTTTAGTATCTTCAGCCCTTTTCTCCCAGACTGTGTTACCTCAGACCACCTGCCTTCATCCTGTTGGACTTCGTTGCCATGATGTTTGCTTGCCTGTCGTATTTGACTTGATGTATTGCTGCTGTTACTGTAAGTACGCTGCTCAGGGCTTGATTATTTGTCTGCTGGCAAGGCCCCATGAAAGGCCACGAAGTCCAGCCCTGGATGCCTTTGGCAACCACACCACACACTTGCTTCACTTAAATGGACGATGTGTTTAGCACTGGCAGTGGGAATACCTGTGTGGAAGTACCTGGCAGATTACCTCCATAACAGCCTGTCTGGGCTAGTTTCTGTTTTGAGGACTTCTGAGCGCTCTTTCAACCATGACTCCCCTTGTGAAGCCAGCACCTTTAACAATGTTTTAGAGAGATGGAGTAAAACTGATTTTCTCATGGCTTTGGTAATTGCTTTTGCTGCCAGCTGCCTCTCAAAGATACATAGTCCTGTGGACTTACATTACTTTCCAACCTGACAAAATTGATGCTTTTCAGAACAGATTGGTTATATTTTTGTCCAACAGATAAACCAATCTGTGGGAGAAAAGATATTTTGCTGTTCCATGATGGATGCTAGATGTTTCCACATGACATTTGGCTAGGAAAAAGCTCTTTACCATAATGAGTGAGAATTTTCAGGACTAGTTGGAGAATCAGTAGTGACACGTCTTAAGTCAAGAGTACTATAGCAGAAATGAGGGGGAAATTTGCTTGCATGGGCAGTGCTCTAGTAACTCTGGCTGTGGTATAAAGACTGACTCACAAACTTGTGTAGAGCAATCTAAGAAGTTAGAATCCCTCGTCCAGCAGACAGTATGTCTGTGCCTCAGCTGCTGTGTTGTCCAGTCAAGAGTGTTGGCTGAAACCATCTGATTTCAGTGTCATAAACTGGGCTATGAATTGCAACAGCAAGCTGCCACCATGAGTTCTGCTGCTGGAGTCAGCCTCTGGGGTACAATTTTCCTCTTAAATTACCAAAGGAAAAGTGGATAATGCCGTGTTCAATTCCCCACTTGCCCCTTTACCATAATGTCAGGTACTTAGGAAGAACAGAGCCAGAATGGCCTCTTACCTTTCCCACTATGGGTAGTACTGCAGTGCAACGGTAGGCACCAAATGTATGCATATGGTGCACATATGATCAGAGGTCTCCTCTGGGTCCTGTAGAACAAATTCATGACTCTTCATTGCATCTGAGCTCTGAACTCTGTCCATTGCTTTCTGCATAGCTGGAGAAAGAGTTTGAAGTTGTTCTGACTAATTGATCTGGTCACTGAAAGACCTTTTTTTCTTCATTCTGGAGACAATATAGCTCAGGAAAGGAGTAATTTCCAGTCAAGGTAGCAGAAGGCTATGATTCACCAGTCCTGTGGTGCACACACAAGCACCTTTCAGGTCTCTAATTCTGGCTGTCTGAACATGTGAGCAGCAAACCATCTGATCTGCTGGGCTTGATTTTTGTGTGCAATCAGATGCCAGCCAGCCAACAGGGGAGGGAGTAGCAAAAGGGCAGGTACTTGTACTCTGAGAATAAAACACTGGGTTTAAGCTTATTAGCATAATAAGTAAGTAATAATAAAGTAAGTAAAACATACTATAGTAAGATTTCTGTTGCTTACTCCTCTTAACTCCACCAGTCTTATCTATAAAATCACAAAGTATTAGCCAAAGAAAAGTGAAGACCATGGCAGTACTTTAACAGCAAAGACAGCACTGGATAACAAGGCTAATCACCTATTTGTTAGTCTTACTGTTTATTTTATTACAGGTCAGTGAACAAAAAACAGTCATGAGATGTTAATCTCTGTAGCTGTTTAATCTTAACCACCCCCTCACCATTGTTCTCTCACGGGCTCAGCAGCAATATCCCCTCCTCCCCTCTTGTAATGACCTCATTTCAAAGTACAGTTTCTCTCTGGTTTGGCTTTTAAGGGGTCACATTGATGCTGTTTGAGCTGGGATGAAATTTGCTCAGGTCCTGTCACTGGCTGCTGCCTATGGTTCTACGGAATTTGTTTGCAAGAAAAAGACTCACCAGTTAATTTGTAATTTGTGAATGTATTGAGCTGTGATTAGTGACAGCTCATCTAGGGAATGGGGAGTTTTGTTAGGCAGCACAGCATGGACATAAAAGAGGTAAACCATTAGAGACCTAGAAATGGGGATGGGAAGATAGACTTCAGTGCTACGTTGGCACTGCAGGGAGGTGCTCTTTCTTTAGCTGAGCCCTTTACCAAAATAAGAAACCAGGATGGTTAAAGGGGAGAGCTGAGACACAGTCCACATCATCCTGCCCAATGCTGGATCATGTATGGGAGTTGCAAAGCACTGTGGAAAAGGGAAAGTGTGTATTCCCTGCCTCTGAAGTGCTGCATCCGCTCATTGTCTCTGTAAAAGTGGCATGGTGCATTGAGGAGCAGTACGGATGCACTGGGAAAATGTAAGCTCCCGTCACACTGGCAGGGGGAAGCAGGAGACAAGTGGCTAAGAGAAGAGGAATGGATGTCTTAGATGCAAGATATGAGGGTGGAAAGGAAGGAATGGCTGTGAAGATTTAAAAACAAATGAACAAAACCCCAACCAAAACACAACTTGCAAATGTATTACCAAAGCTAAGGTAAAAGACATCCGTTAGCTCACCTACAACTAAGTGAGGTACATGAAGTCTTAGATCTTTGCTACGTCTTTGCTTCATTTGCTTTCCTCACTTTTGAGTTTGTTCCAGGCTTCCTTGGAGAGATTCCTTGTTTTGCTTCTGTAGCTCTCTACAGGATGCAAATGTTAATAAGTGCAAGCACAGCAGGCAGGGCTGAATCCATCAAGAGAGACGGGGACTGCATGGCAGATCAGCTTCCCTGCTGCTGTGTGACATGTGAGGCACGTTGAACTCAGGGCTGCGGGGGAGCCCCCTTACTCTAGTTCGGCAAATCCAGCCCTGCTGCTGGAATGTTTTCTTAGCTCTGTTGCTTAGTGGAGCAGTGGTAAACAAAAGGCTTTAGCAAATCATGGACAAATAGAAAGGCAGAACCTATTTCATGGACATGCTAGACTACTCTGACATTACTGGGTTCTTTATGGAGTCAGGTTTTTTGTTAATTTCTTTAAAAATAGTCTTCTTTTTTCTTTCTTTATTTTTTTTTTTTAACCTAAAAGTGATGGTAGTAAATGCTTTGGGGTTTTTTTTTTTCAGGGATATTAGCCAGAAGAATGCTTTCCATGTGTATATTACCGGAGTCGACTTCCCAGCTCACGAGTGACACCTCCTGCCAATGTCGTGCAATCCAATTTAGAATTGACACTTTAGTCTTACTATGAAACATCTCGTGCTAAAGAGAGCTGAGAAGGGTAGACAAGACGGACACTCGGTGATAGTGTTGCAAAAACTGTTTTACTGGCTTGTGTGAATTCTCCAGACCTACCTTGTCACCTTGCTGCTTTCCTCTGGTCAGTGTGTCCAGTTGCTTGTGGTCCTTTTTAGCTCTCCTTGCTGAACGAGGGCCTTGCTTTTGATGTGCTGCTAGTGTCTGGTACTTGATGTCTTGGGGGAAAGAGAGAGCCTCATATCATCTTGGGCTTACAGAGGTGCCACCAGGCTGGTTTACAGACCTACTGCATGGGCTCACTTGCAGTACATGGTTGGAGGTAAGAGGTTCTGGCTTCAAATTCTTTAATGTTCCTGGAGTTACTCTAATTTTTGCTGCACTTGGAAAAGAAACAGGCAAGCTGTAGGTGGCTCTCACTGGCCAGTAGCATAACTGACCTTTGCAAAACTTCTAGTATTAGTCCAAGCTTAAAAGCAAGCAAATGATTGACAGACATAAAGGCTGATTCTATTGGAAACAGGTAATCTTTCCTCTACTTGAGGAAAATGCACCTTTTCTCATGAATTTCAGTAGCCTGAGCTAGATGCCATTTTTAGGCTACAATGACAAAACATCTCTACATCCCCCCCGCCCCCCTCCCAAGAGAATAGGCACAGCCCGAGGTTTACACCATCCTTTCCATGAGCAGCTGTTGGAGCTCACAGGTCCTGCTGCCTGGTGTTCCCTTGCCCTGGCCTTGTAGGAGTTGGGGTGAAATGTGCTCACTTTGCTTCCGGGCGTGCTCTGCAGCTCCAGGGGCAGTCAGCATGGCAAATGGATGCAGGGAGATCTTGAAAGGTTGAATCCAGTGGTCCTGAAAGGACAACAATTCATAGACTCGTATACCTGCAGAAACTACGTGCTAAGACAATGGGCAAACTTCTGGTCAGCAGAAGCTAAGATAACGGCTTCAGCAGTCCTGGTGGATAAATGAGCACCATTTATAATGCCCATCCGAACTGCCACCAGGGTGTGACTTGGGCTCCCTAAGTATCTGTGTATCTTGATAAAGCTAGCACATGATTTTCAAGGAGATTTAACCCGAGGCTTCAAAACTGAAAAGGAATAACAGGAATCTCCACCAGTTTACTTCAGTGGGGAAAAAAATCTACAGAGACTGAATTTTCAGATGGGCTGGATTCCAGCTCTTTGAGTCTAGGACTCTTAAGGAAGCATAAGCTGAGTTCCAAGAGTTATTGTTAATTTAAACCAGTAGATTTAACCTCTTAAATGAGTTAGGACTTTGCAAAGTATCCTTAGTTTCCCAGCTCATCAAAGTCTTTCCATTCCTTTCTCGTAGAGTGGAAATGATCTTTAGCCCATGATTAAAATGAAGCAGTGTTGATGACTGAAACAGAAACTGAAGAGCCTGATAACAATGGCTTATCTTCTTCTTCAGAAAATTTTGTAACTTTGCTACTTTGTGATCATTAAGGAAGTATCTCTGAGTCCACAAGGGGCAAGATCTAGGCAAGTGGACAGTAACATGAGCTGAGCAGAAATACTATTTCTGTTCTTTCTTTGTCTCTGCTTGTGTAACATCAGAATATAAATCAAAGCTAAAAAAACCCCACCTCTCCTCCCAAAGGAAAAAAAACCCACCAAAACCCAAATGCAAACTCAAACACTCCACCATGGGAAACAGCATGAGTAGCTAGCTGGAAACCTTTCAAGAAAATATCGCTCCTCTGCAGTAAATGGTGTGAGCACTCAAAACAGATTTCTAAAAATGTCCTGGCTTGGAAATTCATCAAGAAAAGTATTCCTGTTCATAAGACGCAGGACTGTAAAAATATACAGTGTAGTAACATTCACAGCAAAAGGAGGGACAGTTGATCTGCCCACTTATCCCAGGAGCAGAGAGGAAGATCCCTCCTTCTAAATAACATATTGTGAATTGCCCCTACATCACAACTAGTGACATTTCTAGTTCTTGATGTGGAAGAATTCAACTAAGAGAGGTTACAGCCAAGGCTGTTCTGGTGCATGTAACTGTGAGCTGGAATGAGCTGTAGCACTTTCTGGACACTGGGTGTCAGTCTGTCATTAATATTACAGCTAAGCATGTCTGAGATGTAAAAAAAAGTAAAATCAAGTGCACCAGAAACACCTCTGAATTACATGTGAATTTTCTGTTATAGTCTGACTACAATTCCACATCAACTTTCAATAGTTGCTTAGGAAACATCAATAAATTATATGTTACTGAAAAAACAATCTATATATTCCAGTACAAATGCTTTTTCATTATGGAGCTGGGTCATAGAGAACACTTTCTTGTGACTTGAGTCATGAGTTAAAGATTCTAATACCTCTGCTACTTTTTAAAGGGCAATTATATGACTAAAGTGATACTGCTAGAGAAACTTGCTTTGAACAGAGGCAAGGCCCTTGTGAAGCAGGCAGTATCTCCCCAGACCTGCACAGCCTTTTTCTCCACTCCACACTAGCGGTGATTAGAACACAGTGGTGGGAATGCATCTCTGTAAACCATTATGGCAAAGGTGCAGGAGCTGGGTTATATCTTAGTGTTGATGTCAGTAATTGGACTGCCCTTTTCTTGCCTCTCCCTGGCACACTATAAGGTAGAGGAGGACGTGGTGAATAGTTTGGCTTTTTGCTCTAAGGGAAGGTTGGAACTCATTTGCTATTACAAATAGAGTAAAAAGGCTAATTACTTCAATTTAAAATGTAGCATATGTTTTAAAGGCACAGATATTATAGGATAACTTCACTTTTACAGATGTACAGAAAAAACAAGTTGCTCACTTTTGCAGAGCTCTGCCAGTATGTTGCTGCGGGCCTCATTCTGTAAATCTCAAAGATCTCTTCTATAGAAATGCTGTTCTGTGAAGACAGGTTAGAAGAGAGGTTCAGCTCTCAGAAGTAATATTCTTTCAAGTGAATGAACTTTCAAGCTCATATCCCCTTCTCTGAAAGAGCTGTCACATGAGCTCCTGGTATTGTTTCATATTGCTAGTACAAATCCGTTGATCTGGTCCTGAAACTTGCTTGCCATTTTGCACTCGGCTGAGACAAGTTAAGTAATGTGTACATGTGCACAGGACCACCTCCTGAAACTGCCTGTTTTGTTTTCTAAGGCTGAGCAAAACTTTATGGCTGCTTGATAAAAATGAGGTGAATTTGTAATATTTGCACTGTCTGTATACTGTGCTTTCAATGAACAAAGACATTCTAGGTACAGGAAGTGTTTCTATTCTCTCTGCCATAGGATAAAAGATACTGCCATCTTTCTTGTCCTCTTACCAGTAGTAGTCCAGCATATGAAGATAATATCATCGCTTCTCTCTCAATTCGGTTGGGATGTGTGTATTGGTTGCAAGCTGCAAAATTCCTGTATGTTGTTTTGAACAAGAAGATTATTAGCCTGGTATTATAGATACAAAAAGTAGTCCTGGGCTCAATTCACTGCTGCTTTTACTCCACACTAGTGTAACCCACTGCAACAGCAAGACCATGGCTTTGCCATACTCACATTTTCTCTCTTGTCAGTGCAGTCTGAGCATCTGAGTCACTTAACCACATCAAAGCAACACTGAGGGCTAAGTTGTAATGGACCTAGAAAGACAGAAGAACCTTATATGGTTTGTTTGACTGTAATTGCTTGACTGAAGATAGAAAGACCAGAGTAATGTAGGGAAAGATGAGCTGTAACTACACTGGGTACCTCATATGTTGTAAGATACTCGAGGAGTTTGGACGTATTTTAAACACACACAGGACAACAGTTTTCTTACGCACAAACAGTTTTGGTTTGTGAAGAATAACCTCTGGTTAGTTGATTTAACAGTATCAAATGCCTTCTGCAAATGAGCTTTTCCTTGCTAAAAAGTCAGCAAAATCTTTAATTATCTTGGATACACTACACCAGGATGCTATTCACAGCCAATTTCTTTTCCGTAATGGGCTTTTATTGACCATTGTAGGGACAGGTTATTGAGCTATACCAAGCAGCCATCTTTCAGAGTTCTCAGTAGCCCTGCAGTTAAAGAGGATCGGAAGTAGGAAGTCTGGTGATTACCATGTCATCTAGAAAGGTGGACTGCCTTTGTCCTCCTGGATCAAATCCTTTTTCTCGTAGTCTGATGCCAACATAATCTCTCCTTAAAGCAAAAAACCAATTCTGAATTACAGCTGCTTCTAAGCAAACGGGTGCATAGGAAATGTAATAGATGAATCTAAAGCTAGTGCAAGACCAAGGCTAAATTTACTATGATTCAGGGCTAGGAATCTGCTGCAGGATCTCTCACAAACAGTTCCCATATAGGAAAGCTGTTAGTTGTTTGCATCTCTGCTAATCTTAGCTTCCGTCAAACCCCACTGCTATCTTCTCCAAGGCTCCAAAATAGTGTAAGAAGTGCAAATATGAAACAATTACCTAAAGTCTGGGGACTCAACAGAAGAATTTCACTGTACAGCCAAGAGAGTGAAAGAGACGCTTCACTGGTGCTTGTTCTTCTCATTCAGGAGAGGCCTGATTCTGTAACCTTTCCTCACACTAAGTACTACTGACCGATGCAAGCATTCCTAGGGCAGATGGACACAGCACTTGTGTGGAATAGAGGGAATACTGCTTACATCCCCTAGGAGTTGTCTGCTGGGCAATCCTGCATTGAAGAGCATGACATGCTGCTGCATGAGCTAGGAGACCCCTTACAGACAGCAGCTGCCCTGGATGCACTGCAAGGGAGGAACTCTGCACCACCCTGGTTGCTCTCACTGAGCAAGTTCTGGGCTGTCACATCTCTACTGACACCTGTGCAGTCAGGTCTCCCACTGCAGCCTGGATGTAACAAAATGAAGAGCATGTCAAATGAAGTTTGTTCATTCTTTCCAGCAAGAGAAAACTAAGGTTTGAGAGCTGTCATCCACCTAGGTGTTACAACACTTTGCAATGAAAACAAGCCAATCTCAAGTGCAGTGAAAGCAATTGTGGGCAGCTGGTACTCACAGGAGTTTTTCAATCTCTTTCTTCAGGAGTTTTCTTTCCATATTCTATTTGTCATTGTAACATAAACTCGATGGATCTAGGAGAGAGAAAAGTGCATCCTACAAAGTATCTCTGTCAGTGATTCTGTTAATCACAACTAAAGAGAGTGGGACACTTGGAGACCACCTACAAAAATATAGCCAAAATCATTTCCAAGGTAGGATTAAAATAGGAGCTGAGAAAAATTTAATCAAGAAAGAAGACAACGTGCACAGTAATGAAAGTAAGGGTAAAGAGTTTGGTAATGGGAAATGGACAGAATGAGCCCATTTAAGATGAGCATCAGCCTTGAGCATCAGCTTGCAGCTTGCTTGCATCCCCATCAGTGATGTATATTCTTTCATATAATGCAATCTATTGACCCACTGCCACTTCCAAGTTTCTTAGCAATGGCTTCCTCTCCCTGCAGTGTGTCTATTAATCAAATCTATGTGGTAGAAAGAGGGGATGGACTGGGAAGAAGACAGGATGTGAGAGATGAAGTTACAGCAAAGAGAGAAGCCAGCACCTGGCCCACCAATTTCTTGTAACATCACAGTGCATGCTCTACTCCTCTGCTTCATGATACACACAGCTGTTAATGAATATTTTTCCTTATTCTCTCTCTCATGAATGTACAGAAGAAATCATGCTCTACCTGTGTCAACTCTTGCCATAGGCCTCAGGATTTGGGTTTGGAGCCTCTCTGACTTCAGGTATTTCTGAAGAGGAATTCCCTCTTGATGTTGCTGTTCCTTTCTTGCCTCTGCCTCTCAGTTTGTGTGCCAGGGAAATTAGACTATGGCTTCATGCAGGATGGCTGCTTTCTCATGTTGCTTAGAAACAATGCTGCTAGGAGAAATTAAAAGAAAAAAAAAGCAGCAAATCAAAACCACCACAGAGAAGAGGTTAAACTTTCAGCTTGTGTTATCAGTTTCAAGCTAGATGATCCTAATACACTTCTAGGCATTGAGTTTCACTGCTGAGTGGCTAGTTGGAAACATAGCAGACTCGCTAACAAGGAAGGCAGAGACTATTCACTGGGGTTTTCTGATGGATCTAATTACTTGTAAATGAAGCTACCAACTGTTTCAGCAGTCTACCAAATGGAACAATGAAAAACTAGACCTGATACCTCCCGAGAGCCCATCTAGGGTTCCATTTGCAGTGTTTGTGGCATATAGCAAGGATCCTGGCTACTTGTTCTTTCTTCAATGTTATGTTTTTGCTTACACTATTGGGAGAAATTCTAACAGTCAAGAAATCCCAACATGCTGTTCTAAACCCCGCTGTTGTCCTTCCAAGGGATGCAGGGCACATCTTTCACGGGATTGCGGATGGTAGCCAATCTATCATGATGGCTAGCAGGTCAGTGAGAGGCTATGGGATTTTGTGGATTAGGAAGGTTTGCAGGCTGTATTTCTGAATGAATGTGCCATCCCCCTCGTTAGAAATGTACTTCTGTTATTAAATGATTTCCTAGTAAAAAATAGGAATGGGTTTATGAGACATGATCCTAACGTTGCCTCTCTTTGTGATGGCCTAAGAAAACATACAAGGAAATGTATTATCATGAGACATAGATGTTCTCCGGGAAGAAATCTATTTGACATTTATAGAATTTGTGCTGTGCTTTCTCTTCCTTATTTAATTTGCCTTTCTCATTTATTCTATGGCAAAAGGAGCACCAAGCTTAGTACTTCCCCCACCTTTCAATCCAGCTGAGGAGCTTCTAATCAAGTTGGATTTGATTTCTGAAAGCATCCTCCTTGCAGGCATCATGGAAAATGTGTCTCCAGTAGAGCTGCTGCTTGTTCGCTCTGAGAAATGCAGATCTACTGCCTGCCAGGCATAACTCCACCAGTTACACCCACCCACGGCTTATCTGCTGATAAGGCCAGGCAAGAGGGAAAAGTGACTTTCACAAAGTGAACATACCCATGCCAGGACTGACCCAAAGTCCTGCTAACCCAACCCCTCTCCTGTTATGTGGAAAAAGTGATACCCTGATGAAGAAAGGGACTTAACTGAAATGAGTCTGGTCCCTAGTCCTCGGGCGAGTTGACCCCTGCCATTTTCCCCAAGGCAAGAAATGCTTCTGTATCATTGCAAGGCAGGGAGGCCGCTGTGTTTGTGCTCTTCACTGGTAGAGATAAATAACATTTACTAGTGGATGCCTAGGGAAGAGATGGGAGAACTGTGCCAGCAGGCATCAAACTTTCTCAGTGTATTTCTCTGTTCTCCAATTCAGGACGTTTTGAGCAGAAAGTGTTGCCTGGACAGTTAATAGCTCTTGCTTGTTTTTAACTTCTACAAATTTGTACAATCGCTTTCTGAATAAGTGCAATTGAAATTTGAGTAATGACATCTGCAATATCTCCTGGCAAAGATTTCCACTGTTTAAATAGAGCTGTGTGGGAAAGGGTCTCTGAAGACCCTTGGCTAATAAGCCAACTTGTTAATTTAATTTGCTGACCAGTACGCTTAATAAACTTAGTAGAGAAAATTTAGGCCCCCAAAGTGTGGAATTTGTCACACATGGAACATAGAATATGTCTTAGAGGATACTTACATATTTTTCCCACACCCATAGCACATTTAATGACAGTCTGTTTCCCCAGAGCAAGAACTAAAGCTACAGGCAGGTCTGTGTGCCTGCAGAATTGTTACTCACTGCAAGTCTGATTTTCAGGGCAGGTATGGAGGGTGTTTTGTCAATCTGCTACTTAATTAGGTTGGAATTAAGAAATATATTTAATAATTGCCATTATTTAATTCTCATCAGCTAATGTATTAATAAATACTTCATAAAATAGGAGTACGGTTTAGGAGTCTTGCAAAGGGCTACCTTTGCCTGTGGCAGGAGATATGATGTTCAGATGTTAGAAAGATAAATTACTTGTCAGTAGAATTGCCTTGCTGAGGTTTAGAGGTTGAGATGTTTCAATAATCTCAGCTCCAGAGAGATGTTAACGAAGTTTGGGGAGACGGCAGTACTAGTGATAGTGGAAACAAAGAATGCAGAATTTCCAAGCCACAAGGACATTTGGCAGAACTCCCAGGATAAGGAAGACACTAACAAAGCCAACTCAGCAGCTGTGCTAAGTCAGCCCCAAGTCGGCAGAAAGGAATTCTGGCAAGGGGAGATTGTGACCCCCAACTCATGAAAGTCACCAACTCAGAAGAAGAGAGGCTGAGCACATAGACTATAATAGTAGATAGAATACTAATTAATCAGAGAACTATGTAACTTGTAGCCAATGAATATTAATGCCTTTGTTTACTAAAATATATGAATAGCGATAGTTTTTGATAGTCATTGTGCCGGCTTAGTGGATTTGACACCCAGCACTCCTTTCTATGCAGAACTATACAAAACTCAAATGCCTCACCTCTCTGTGGGGATCGGCCTCTTGCACAGCAGGTAAAAGAACCCATTTTCGGACAACAGACATGTTTTCAGCAGCTTTATTCCCTTGGTACCTCCACTGTAAACTGATTTTCAAAATATTTGGCTGCTTCTCCTGTATATGTCATTTCCTTAAAATATTTAACATCATCATGCCAGCACACGTAATGTCAGCTTCTGAGGGCAAATTCAAGGCTATCTGGAAAACAATGCATTAACTTGGACTGAAGTGTAAAGTACGTAAGAAGAAAAGTAAGTCCTTTTAATAGTCACATTTAACTGTCCTTCTCACAGGTGAAAACGGCAAACGCTAATTTTTGGGTGAGATATGTCCTTCGGAAGAAACCTCGGCCTTTTCTGAGGCATTCCAGGAGAGGTTTAGCTCTGTGGGGCCGGGGCAGGTGGCGGCAGCAGCGCCTCAAAGTTGGGCACTTCCAGCCAGAAGGGCAGCGGGGCCGCGGCGGCCGTGAAGGCGCATTTCGGGGGCCGCGTTCCCCTGACGGCGGCGGAGGCGCTGAGAAGGGGCCGCTCCCCGCCGCCGTCCCGCGGGGCGGGGCGAGAGGCGGGCCGCCTGCCGGGCCGCGGCATTCGAAAGTCGCTTGGCGGGCACGGCTTCCTCTTCCTCCTCTTCCTCCTCCTCCTCCGCCGGGGGTCCGCGCGGGGCTGCGCTGGGCCGCGGCGCCGCTTCTCGGGGCAAGTGCGAGCCTTGGCCGGTAAGGGCTTGCGGAAGGGAAATACGAGTGCTGACCCTGCTCGGTGTCGCTCTCTTCAGCGATGGCAGCGCGGGAGGCCGCCGAAATGTCCTTCTTCAGTCTGAACGGCGTGAGAGAGCGGATGCGGGAGAAGAAAAAGGGTGCCTTGAGGACTGCGAAGTTGAATGCCTCGCTTGCATCAAAAATCAAAACGAAAATAATCAGTGAGTGTATTTTGCGTTGCGGTGTGTACAGAGGCTGGCTGCTATGTCAGCTTCTAACTGGGTCTTTGGCCGTGGCATCAGGAGTGGGCAGCAGTCCCTTAGAAGAGCTCATGTGCTGCTTCTCTGCCCAGGGGTTTCTAGTGAATTCAGTGCCCTGCAGATAAGTGTCGAGTGCCACTCAAGGTGCCCAAAGGTGTCTGCAGAACAGACATGATATGCAATCCTCTGCAGAAGCTAGCCCAACTGACTTGTTTTTATGGGGGAATTAATGCAAAGACAGAACAGGAGATAATTTGGAATACCTTGAAAAACTCAGATATTTCCATTACTTTATTTAAGTGTTTTGAAATTGGGAAACGGGGGTCCTGTTACTTGTATAAGTATATACCTGTATACTTACTCACGGGCAAATATAGAGGAAAATAGGTTTTTCTCCGATTTTTTGCGTGGTGATGAGGACTTATCTGTAGGTGACTTGCTCAAAGCAAGAAGCATATATTTTTAAACTCAGCACTTGAACCATGCCATCATTCATTAAGAATTGAAGCAGTAGCTTTTTGCCTGAGTGTGACCCATTGAGGGTGGAGAGGGTATCTGAAGTGTTGCATGTTATTATGGAAAGTTTTTTCCTGTTGTTTTCTCTGGAGACTTCTATTGCTGGAAGGAAGGATACTGCTGTTATTTTGTGAGGGGGCTTTTGAGTTGTAGAGATCTGAATCTGAGGAAGGCTGGTCTGGGAAGAGAAAGAATTATGATGAGGGGAGAAGTATGGATGAGACCTTGGATGCTGATGGTGTGTGATACTGCTCTGTCTCTCACAGACAACTCCTCCACTATGAAAGTCTCCCTAAAGCAGAACAATAAAGCATTGGCTCTGGCCCTCAATGCGGAGAAAGCCAATGCACAGCGGCTCACCCAGGAGAAGACCATCTTACAGAAGGAGGTGAAGCAGTGCCACTTCCAGAACGCTGTGCTGCGGCACAGGCTCTCCTTCCTGGTATGGCACTAACAGTGTGGCTGCCATGGGGAGGGGTGGTGGGCAAGGTGTGCAGCACTAGCATCTCAGCCGTGGGAGGACTGAGCTGTTGCTGAATGTCTGAATTCTTGACATACGGAAAAGGTCACCATTCATTTGCTTATTTTTGTTTCCAAGCTGTGTTCTCCCCAGAACATGCCTTGCTCTGGCTACTAGTATCCTTGTTGGAATGGATGTTTTGATTGAATGTCTTTATGGCTTCTCTCTCTTTATTACCTCAACACAGAATAATATGTTGAAAAAGATGGACAATCTTATGGCTGCAGTTAAGATGGCTGAACTGTCTGAGGTAAACCATGGGAAAAATGAGCACACTGCTCTGGGAAGGGGGCTGTGTTTTTCTCTGTCTTTTGCTTTGTGTTGCCTGCTCACTTCAGTGTTGGATGCTTCACCTGTTTTTCTTTGCTTGCTTGAGTTGTGCTGGCTACATCCTTGTTTTTAGCTTGGTGTTAAGGATTTCCAGGGTAACTTTTTCTGTAGGAAGAGCTACAGTTTTAAAGTGCTTTCCTCTGGATTATTGGCTGTATTGGCCAGTAGACTCTTCTGTTCTTCTTGTGACTTCTTTTCAATTTCTTTTTTAAAGTATTGCCATGGCAACTTAGGATAGGGAATAGGACACTTTCCCTGTGTCCTGTCTCTTGGGTGGATGGGAAAATATTCCTGCTTCCTAGTCTCAGATCATCTGAACTAGTTTAACTTCATCCTTAGGCCGTGGAGACACAATCTGATTCTGCTGCAATTTATTCCATAATTTATTCCATAACATGAGAGGGTTGCTGGCAGTACTTTACATGCTTTCCAGAGAAACTGAGCTTCTGCTGTTTCTGTGCAGGAGGCTGCATGAGGGATTTCAAGAACTTTGAATCACTCTTCTATTTCTCTTCTTTCCAGTTCCATACAAATTCTGCATCCTTGTCCAGTGTCCAGAAGAGCAGCATGACTGAAGATAGCTGGGCTGATGATATTGCAGATGGTCAGCTTCTGAGGTGGGCTTTAAAATGATACCACCAAGCTTGTCCTTAATTTCTATATGCTAAACTTCTTGTGTTTTATGTGTGTGCCCAGTTGCCGGTTTTACATGAGATGTCTTCTCTGAACTACTACTGCTTGATGCTTTCCTTTATTCTGTCTTTTTATTTTATTCCTTATCTTGTTTGTCCTAATGCCGAGTCTGTGCAAAAAGTGGTCTTTTTACCTCCTTTCTTTGAGACCGTGTTACTTTTAGGCAGTTTTCTCTTTGTAGCTGATGAGCACGGTAAGATTTGCTTGAGTGGGTGAGTGCCATAGCTGGCTACTTTGATGTTTGTGACATAAAAATGCTTAATAGTCACCTGCTTGTATGATGTAAGCTTCCATTCTGGAAAGATGGTCAGAGCAGGATCTCTTGAAGTATATTTTAAGTCCTGTTTCTCCTCTGTCTAGTCTCCCCTTTGAAGACAGGGCAGTTCTTGAAGCTGCCCACACATGGCCTGTAGTTAGTGTGCTGGGTTCTGGGGCCTGTCATATATGTGAAACATGATCCATTGCTCTTATTCCTTCTCACCAGGGTTACACACATACCGATGAGAGTGCCCATTTCCAAGCTGTGTGATGCAGAACAGCAAGGTGGCAGCTCCACAGCAGTACAGACATCCTCAGGAGAACTTCAGAGACCTGCTTCTAATGAGCCCCTGAAAATTGTGCCTATTGCCTCCAAAGATACTTTGCCACCGCAGCACAACGAGAAGCCTCAGTTCCACCAGGAAGAGAATGGCAAGAAGGTGACTGAAGCAATGGCATCAGAGGAGGCTTTTCATGACTCTTGCATCTTTGGAGGTAAGTTTGCATCTTTTGCTGTTCTTCTGGTATGACTTTGTGTCTGTGCTCAGAAATGCATGAGTGCCATAGCTCCAGTTAGCTCTCCACCACAACTCCAGCAGCTCCTAATGACTGGTAGGAACCACATGCTCTACTGGGGCTGTTATTGCTGGAGTTATGTGTATCCCAGAATCAGAGCCTTCAGAGGGATATGTGGCACATCTGCAGTACTTCAAGCTTGCAAATCAGACCTTTTGAGTAATAGATACTGAGCTTACATAAGATTTTCAGAGCTGTGTGAAGGTGCAGAATCTGACTAGGTGCACAATTGTTTCTTGTGGATTTGCCATATAAATTACAACTCTTACACAGATCACGAGTGTTCCTAAGTATTATGGCTGGTTAAGGGATCTTGCTTAGGGCTGCCCTTTTGTTCAGAGGGAAGCCAGCTGAACAATTCTGGTACACAGTAAGTTTGGGGAGTCCTCGTAGAGACAAAATCATGCTTTTTCTGTGCTCTGGATTTGTGGCAGTGTATAGAGCAAGGCTTTTAGTGGTATGGGGAAAGATGGCATTTGCCTGCTGCATTTCTCAGCCTTAGAAATGAAATTTTTTTTTTTCCAACAGAGGTCTTGTGCACCACTGAACGAAATCCCAACAATTTGCCAGCACTTGCCTGGGGAAGTCATACTCTTTCATATGAGGCTGATGAGATGGCAAAACATTTCTTTGATCGTCTCTCACAAGGGCATGTTACTCAGAGGAGAAAGCGTTCCACCCTGTTTGCTACGAGCACTCCATCTTCTGCTCTGGATATCTTCCCACATGTCAGTTCCACTCAGGCGGCTTGGGGTAGTACTGCACAGGACAACAGCAGCTCCAGCAAGAACAACACACAGCAACAGCTGAGATCTCCCAGCCCCCTGGCTTCACCTACTCAAACTGCTGTTATTTCTCATAGAAACTCTGTGGGTAAAGAGACTTTCTGTGAGCAGCCACAGACAAAAGAAATGGGGTGTGGTGTTGAAACGGACCCCAGCTATAGCCAAGTGCCTGAGTTTGTTCCTGTAAAGGTTAAAAGCAAAGGTAGCTGTAAAACTGGAGAGAAAAAGACTGTTAAAAACGCAGGAACAGGAAAAAAGACAACAACTGCAATTAAAAACAATGCAAAAAGTAGTCCTGATAGATCTCAAGATGAAGAACATGCTCAAAGTGCAAAGAAGCTTCTTCAGCCAAAAGTTGCAACATGTTCCAGTGAGACTGAAGTCTGTGAGATGGGGCAGAAGGCGTGTATGGGGGCTTTTGACAGGAAGAATAGAGACTGTGGTGTGGAGCACCATTCCCACTCTCGGGATGAAGTCCAAAACTTTGGAAGTACATGTGTGGTGAATCCAGCACAGCTGCACAGTCTTGAAAGTGTTGACTTAATGCAGCAGGTTAAGAAGGGACCTATCTCTGAGATGCAAAGTATGGAGAGCTTGCTAAAACCCCCAGTTCATACCTTCTCAAGTCATGAAGTTCCCTCAGGTGATTCCAGTCAACAAAATTCTACACGGTTCTCAAGTGTGAGCAGAAAGAGCATCAGACAGAAAGCCAACAGAAAAACTAGAGTAATTGCACAAAGAGATGATTCTGATGAGGAATATCTGCCAAACTGTGTGATAATACCAGAGCCCAAAGTTGAAGAACGGCCTAAAAGAAGCCAAACAAGCAGGAAGACTGTCACGGAAAGTAACTGTGATCAGAGAAATGAAGTTGATGTTTTTAGGCCCCGTATAGATGTTCAAGGAGTAGCTAATGAGAGCACGAAGGATTTGCCAGGTAATTTTAAACAGAGCAGGAAAACTTATATTGTCCATCCTTTGGATCTCGCAGGAAACTTGGGTTGTTTCCAGACAGAATTTGAAGGGGGTGAAAATGTACCTCCCAAGTCTGTTCCTGGGAGCAAAGCCAGCAAAATCCCCAGAGCTGCTAAGAGCAATCAAAAGAGCAATAAAAATCAGCCAGGGGGCCTTAAAGAAAAAGGGCAAGGTGAAGTTGACAACAACACGAATGCTTTGAAAAAAGAAGCCTCTTGCAAACCCAAGTCTCCGAGGAAGAGGAGCAACTCTCGACCTCCAGAGACCAATTCCCTGGCCAGAAAAAGTGATGGTGCCAAGGTTCACATTGGAAATTCCACAGAACTTGCATCCAAGCAAACTGTCCTCATGGGGAAGTTTTCCTGCATCACACATCTGCTGTCTGAGCCAGATGTTTTCCTGGAGGAGCAGCTACCCGAGATATCACTTGCAGATAGTCTTACTGACCTTTCACACTGTCTCGAATCCTCCTATGTGACCAGTTCTGCAGTTTTGCCTGTCAGCTCCAGACTTACAGAAGTACCAGTTTCCAAGAGCTTAAGTACTGAGGGCAACAGAATGCCAGCAAAATCCCCTGTTTGGTCAAAAAACTCCCTGATATTTAAAGAAAAGACTGCAGAGAAAATACCTGGGGAAAGGAACCAAGACCAGTCAAGTTCTTGGAGGTCACCTTCACAGGAACCTGGTAGGTGGCAAGCTGGGGAAGGTACCTGTGTTTCGAGATGAGGGCAAAAAATCCAAGCAGCAAGTGCTTGTATTTTCCTTCCTCTCCTCTCTTTTTTCAGAGTTAAAAGATCAGTCTCCAGTTCACCATTTATGCTTCCACTTGTGCTGGCCAGTCATTTCTGTAGCTGCATTTGCTTCTAGTTTATCAGCATTCCTATAAGAATTTCTGTCCACTTGTTCATGTGTAGACATTGGGACAAGACTAGCAGCATGTGCTGAGTCTTGTTTTAACCACTCTTGTTATCTACAGGGCATGCCTATTAATTTAGAAAATCAAGTACTCAAGCAGTTGAAAAGTCTCATTTGATGCTGACCCTGCCTGCTGGAGTCAGTCAGTATTACTGGGGCACAAAATATCAAGAAGATGGCACATTTTTGGTCCAGAATGGTTAGTGCTGCAAGGAGTCAGACTTCATACCTCTAGGTGATATCTTCACTGGAAATTAATCAGGAACCAACCTAAATTATTTTGGTTGTGGGTTTTTTTGTTTGTTTGTTTTTTAAAAGGATTTGGAGAGTGTATCCCTGGGCTGGTAATACAATAGTTAAACTCCTTTTGGGGAGTTTGCTGTTGATGGATGCTCTGTAGAGAGAGTAGTTTTGTGGGGTTTTTCTTTCTCTAGCTGTTGACAAACTGGAGGGGGTTGTACTTTGTAGAGAGGGAGGGTTCTCCTGCCCTCCTCCTTTTGGCTGACTTTACTTGGAAAGGGGCAGTGACCACTGGCATGGTCCTGGGTCTTGCTGGAAGTCAGTAGGTTGCTGGTAAGTTGTTTGTGTGCCATAAGCTTGCTCTTTCCTCCAGGCTGTAAGCTCCTGGGCATTACAGCTATCAAACAGAGTTTATATATCATTTTTCTACTATACCAGGGCCCATGGTACTGTCAGTATTAGTGAGCTGTATTTTTTTCACTGGGGGACCTAATTTGATTTATGAGCTGACTTTTGAGGACCAGGTCTGGTATTTTTGGATTAAAATGGTCTCCTGAATTTAGAGGGAATATGATTAGATTCTGGACTGTGCATGTTTAGAGAAACCTGGTAATGCAGCTCTTCCTATTTGACAGCTGTTATTTCTTAGGATGTCTGGAAATTATTTGGAATCACTTTGATCAAACCGTGTGAATGTCTCCCTTTGCAGATATCAGGCCACTACGGGACTTGAACAATGCCAGGGTTCTGTCCTGCTCCAGCTTGGAGGAAGCATCAGGGCGCTCATCCAGGCGGAAACTGAAGCCAACCTGCTACAAAGAGCCACCAATCAATAGGTTGGGCTTTAAACTATTCCTTCCAAAGACTGTTCCCATGCAGCAACCCCTGCTCTGCTCTCATATACTTGCTCTCCAGGGCTGGACCCTCTGTTGCTCTGTTTAAAGTTCTTCTTACCCTTGGTGTACTGTGACCCTCCTCTTCTACCACTGTGTGGTTATGGCAAAATTCTGCATCAGTACACGTGGATGTTTAGGTTTCTGGTGACAAGCTACCAAAGATGTTATTTTACTTGTTGAAATGAGCCCATCTCTTGGCAGACTGCATCTGTGGTACTCCAGTGCTAATGAGGCAGTAGCACAAGGATAAAATACAGGCTAAATGAAGACAGCTCAGCAAAAGCCCTAATTTAATTTACATTCTGTGATGACTAAAATTTTACACACCTGAGTAATACTTTCCTCCTGAGAGCAGGCTATATCTAAATTCACTAGCAGATATGGTGCCTAAACAAATAGCTGCATCTTTTCCCTAAGAAACTGTAGATTCAGTACATCCAATGGCTACTGCACAGAATCATGTACTCCTAAAATGATGACTTTCTTGTTGTGTTACTGGGTGTGGTTTTCCCTGAAAAGTGTCACAGTTGGAACTTTCTGTGAATAGCTGGTTATATTGTGCCAGAAGGTACTCTGTACTGGACAAGAAACAAACTGTACCACTTAATCATCTTATGGGGAAGCACTGCAGTAAAATCAGAAACTGTAGGGACTAAAATCATACGCGTATTCAAGGAATACTTGATGTTTCAATGTAACCCTTTTGGTTCTGCAGGAAACTGAGGCAGGGTGACCCATTTACAGACACTGAGTTCCTCCACTCTCCTGTCTACAAAAGAAAAAAGAAGCCTGTCAAAGCCAAGGGAATGACCAAGAAGATGAAAGAGGACAAAGAATGGCTTCCTGAAGGATATCCCAGTGCCAACGCAGTCGAGCTGATAACAACAGAAAGGAGTCAGGATTAGAATAGTGGTTGAAAGGCAGCCCCCAAGCTCCTAGAAGCTTGTGCGTTTAGCCACAAGGCTACAACTTTGAACGCAGAGGCCCGAGCAAAGATGGAGGTGGCTGACCAGGCAGCTGAACTATTCCAATTAAGGCAACTCAAGGACCAATTCAATAAATTGAGCCTTGTACCGTGGATTTCTTCTGTTTTGAAATCTTTGGGACTCATGGGGTGGGGAAAGTGGTTGACACAAATTGATGGACGTCTGTTTTAATGATGGGCATGGCCCTTATGTGCCGTACGATTAGCCACTCGCTATCTTCTGTTTCCTTCCTGCTCTCTCCCCTCATCTGCCATGGAAAGCTCCCTGCAGTAGAAGATGAGCCCTATACCAACCAACATTAAGGAATATTTGAAACACAGGGTGCTTAGGACCAGACCTAAGCATGTTTTATCTCAAACATTCTGAGTATTGCCACAGGAAAGGTGACTGGAGGAGAGGGTCCTATGGGACAGAGCTGTTTAAAAACATCTCCCCTTTTCCTATCACTCCTTGCCCCTTCAGCCTTCTTGTAGCCCCTTGGGGTAGTGGAAGGTGCGATAAGGTCTCCCTGGCACCTTCTGTTTTTCAGGCTGAACAACCCAACTCTCTCAGCCTGTCTTCATAGCAGAGGTACTTCAGCCCTCTGAACATCTGTGTATCCCTCCTCTGGCTTTGCTCTAACAGGTCCATATCCCTCTTAAGCTGGGAATCACAGAGCTGGACACAGCATTCCAGCTGGGGTGCATTGTGTTTCAGGAAATCCTGTACTCTTCCATTGCAGACTGAGCACGCACTGGCTTCCAGCACTTTCTTTTTTTAGGGTCTACTGGTGTAACTTTGAAGGTTATTGATTCTAAATGTTAGAGAGAGTGGTAGGGAAAAGAAGGGAGCAGAATGGTAGTAAAAGGGAAGGAAATGTGCCCTTTTGGAAGCAGGAAAAGTGTTTCTCTTTTGTGGCAGAGCAGGGAGAGGGCTGCTCTTTTCTTCTGACCACACTTCTTGCTTCTCCGTAACACTTCAGCAACATCCATCAGTTCATGAGGATAAGTTGGGTCTTGCTGTACTCTATGTACTCAGAGCACTCCAGAAGATAGAAACTTTGTTAGTAGAGGGAAAATAGTGTCATCTGCAGTCAGGTAAATGCTACTACACAGCTTACACTTAAGTTGTACTGTTGAGTTATTAAAGCTAGGAAACAAAAAGCCTAAGATTTAAAAATGCCCTCTTATTTATTTGTTCAGTTTTCTGTAAGTTACCATGCTTTCTCTGGTACTCTGTAACTCTGGAAGCCAGGTAGGAGCTAGTAAATAACAGGGAATTTGTTAAAGGTGCTGTTGTATTAGAACCTGCGTGTGTTGACCCACTGCTGTCAGAAGCCAGGCAGGAACACAGATCTCCGTTCCCAGTAATTGTTTTGATTGCCTCTATGGGTCAGAAATGGGACTTTTTCCAGCTGCACTTATATGCTTGTGCTAATAACAGAATAGTAGAGTGTATTCATTCATATTGAAGGTACAGAGACAGCTGCTAGCAGTTACAGAGCTGTGCTTCAAACACATGTTAATAGTAGTTCCTTTAGTCTAACATTGGGATCTCTATCCTAATCACCACCTATAATAGTCAGCTGGAGGGGGAGGGTTTGTCCAGTTTCTGTTTTGCTGAGCGATGATGTATTAGTTTCTATTACTCCTCAAATAAAATTTCAATGCAAGTGGTATCTTTGAATTCTTGTACACTATCTGATGCTTACCATGACACATCACAGCTTTTCCTGGGCCAGAACAAATTGAAACTCTGTTCTAAGAAGGGACATATTTTGTGTTTGTATCACATTCCAAGTCTGTCCCAGTGTGTACTGGACTGTGCTGAAAGCTACTGGAGTCTCTCTCTGAGGTAGAATTTTCCCGTATCTGCTAATCACACAAAGGAAGGAGACACAAAGAATGTTAGTTGGCTTTTATTTTAGTCTGAATTAAAAATATTCCTTAAAAAAAACCCCAACACACAACCATGGATGGAATAAGTTTTCACAGTCATGATCTGACTTGCTGTAAAAGAACAATGGTAACTAACAGCCCAGACAACTGGAGAAAAGCTTGCACCTTTATGAATTGTGGGGTGAGGGAAGAGGTTAACAGTTCCTATGCTTCACATCCAGTCAGAAGGAGCGTAACTAAATGCATGGCGTGCACTTAGACACTGCAGCATGGCTTTGGTAGGCTCTTAGCCTCTAAGGCTTGTTTCCAGCATTTACTAAGTGCTACTCAAATGCTACAGTCCTGACTGTAGCAATGGAACCAAATCCCTTTGTATCAGGATACTGTGCTCTGGTTGGCACTAAGATAAATTCAGGAGGGCTGCAGTAGAGCTGGCATAGCACTCTGAGCTCACTTACACTCACTGGGAAGTGCTGAAGAGAGAAGGACGGTTCTCATTTCTAAGGTCTGTTGGACAGTAGGTCACCACTGGTTTGACCAGAGCTGTGACACAAACTGGCTTTCAGACTGAGAGGAAGAGGTAAACATAAATCAAAGTCATAGAGAGAAACCTCATGTCTGCTGTGAACAAAATTAGGAATCCAGACCCATGCCAAGCTTTCATCAAATTCATCTGCTTAGCAAAAGTAGGGCTTAGCCCAGCAGCTCAAAGGGTTTCAGAAAATGTAATTTTCTAAAAATTTAGAAAGTGTCTATGTTCATTTTTATCTAGTGTTTGAAATGTTACACAACAAAGCATGATACAGAGCCACTTATGCAAGCAATGACAGAAAATCCAGGTACGTGTTTTCTCCAATATCCAAAAGTTCCCATTAACTCTTGTAATTCTTTCTTTGATGGGGACACTTTTATTTCTTCTAATTCCTTTGAAGTGTCTGAAGGAACTACTGCATTGCCTGCATCTACCAAGTACCCCAAAATTTTATTTCTTTACTTGGTCCTTGACATTTTTAAGGCGGAATTTCAATTTCTACTTCATGTAATGCTTCCCATATTGCTGCTGCTTCTCACACCTTTTCATGGCAATCTCCTTCAATTAGAGTATCATCTATATATTGGTACAGTTTCACATATGGGGGGAGTGAGACTGACTAAAAATTCAGCAAGATTGAGCAATCATGGGTGAATGTTTGTACCCTGCAGGGAGCCTATTAAAAAATGAAAACTCATGAGAAATCAAAAAAAGCAAGAACAGGAAAAAAGAAAACAACTGCAATTAAAAATAATGCAGAAAGTAGTCCTGATAGATCTCAAGATGAAGAACATGCTCAAAGTGCAAAGAAGCTTCTTCAGCCAAAAGTTGCAACATGTTCCAGTGAGACTGAAGTCTGTGAGATGGGGCAGAAGGTGTGTGTGGGGGCTTTTGCCAGACTGTGGTGTGGAGCACCATTCCCACTCTCCTGATGGAGTCCAAGATCTTGAAGTACGTGTGTGGTGAATCCAGCACAGCTGCACAGTCTTGAAAGTGTTGACTTAATGCAGCAGGTTAAGAAGGGACCTATCTCTGAGATGCAAAGTATGGAGAGCTTGCTAAAACCCCCAGTTCATACCTTCTCAAGTCATGAAGTTCCCTCAGGTGATTCCAGTCTACAAAATTCACTTTTCTTGAGGAAAGAGACTTCAAGTGCCTGTGCTTTGCAAGATGACTCAAGTGTGAGCAGAAAGAGCATGAGACAGAAAATCAAGAGAAAAACGAGTAATTGGGCAAAGAGATGATTCTGATAGGAAGTATCTGCCAGTGTGATAATATCAGAGGGCCAAAGCTGAAGAACAGCCTAGAAGAAGGACAACAAAGCACGATACAGTGCCACTTACACTCTGAGGTAANCCCAGACAACTGGAGAAAAGCTTGCACCTTTATGAATTGTGGGGTGAGGGAAGAGGTTAACAGTTCCTATGCTTCACATCCAGTCAGAAGGAGCGTAACTAAATGCATGGCGTGCACTTAGACACTGCAGCATGGCTTTGGTAGGCTCTTAGCCTCTAAGGCTTGTTTCCAGCATTTACTAAGTGCTACTCAAATGCTACAGTCCTGACTGTAGCAATGGAACCAAATCCCTTTGTATCAGGATACTGTGCTCTGGTTGGCACTAAGATAAATTCAGGAGGGCTGCAGTAGAGCTGGCATAGCACTCTGAGCTCACTTACACTCACTGGGAAGTGCTGAAGAGAGAAGGACGGTTCTCATTTCTAAGGTCTGTTGGACAGTAGGTCACCACTGGTTTGACCAGAGCTGTGACACAAACTGGCTTTCAGACTGAGAGGAAGAGGTAAACATAAATCAAAGTCATAGAGAGAAACCTCATGTCTGCTGTGAACAAAATTAGGAATCCAGACCCATGCCAAGCTTTCATCAAATTCATCTGCTTAGCAAAAGTAGGGCTTAGCCCAGCAGCTCAAAGGGTTTCAGAAAATGTAATTTTCTAAAAATTTAGAAAGTGTCTATGTTCATTTTTATCTAGTGTTTGAAATGTTACACAACAAAGCATGATACAGAGCCACTTATGCAAGCAATGACAGAAAATCCAGGTACGTGTTTTCTCCAATATCCAAAAGTTCCCATTAACTCTTGTAATTCTTTCTTTGATGGGGACACTTTTATTTCTTCTAATTCCTTTGAAGTGTCTGAAGGAACTACTGCATTGCCTGCATCTACCAAGTACCCCAAAATTTTATTTCTTTACTTGGTCCTTGACATTTTTAAGGCGGAATTTCAATTTCTACTTCATGTAATGCTTCCCATATTGCTGCTGCTTCTCACACCTTTTCATGGCAATCTCCTTCAATTAGAGTATCATCTATATATTGGTACAGTTTCACATATGGGGGGAGTGAGACTGACTAAAAATTCAGCAAGATTGAGCAATCATGGGTGAATGTTTGTACCCTGCAGGGAGCCTATTAAAAAATGAAAACTCATGAGAAATCAAAAAAAGCAAGAACAGGAAAAAAGAAAACAACTGCAATTAAAAATAATGCAGAAAGTAGTCCTGATAGATCTCAAGGTGAAGAGCGTGCTCAAAATGCAAAGAAGCTTCTTCAGCCAAAAGTTGCAAGATGTTCTAGTGAGACTGAAGTCTGTGAGATGGGGCAGAAGGTGTGTGTGGGGGCTTTTGCCAGACTGTGGTGTGGAGCACCATTCCCACTCTCCTGATGGAGTCCAAGATCTTGAAGTACATGTGTGGTGAATCCAGCACAGCTGCACAGTCTTGAAAGTGTTGACTTAATGCAGCAGGTTAAGAAGGGACCTATCTCTGAGATGCAAAGTATGGAGAGCTTGCTAAAACCCCCAGTTCATACCTTCTCAAGTCATGAAGTTCCCTCAGGTGATTCCAGTCTACAAAATTCACTTTTCTTGAGGAAAGAGACTTCAAGTGCCTGTGCTTTGCAAGATGACTCAAGTGTGAGCAGAAAGAGCATGAGACAGAAAATCAAGAGAAAAACGAGTAATTGGGCAAAGAGATGATTCTGATAGGAAGTATCTGCCAGTGTGATAATATCAGAGGGCCAAAGCTGAAGAACAGCCTAGAAGAAGGACAACAAAGCACGATACAGTGCCACTTACACTCTGAGGTAAGTGGGAGACACTTTGTTAGGGGAGCTTGAGTAGAACCCATGCCTTAAGCTTTGGGCAGAGAGGTCAGCTTCCGTTTCAAGTTTTCAGCAAGCTTGTCCATGAACTCAAAGGTGTTCAGATAATCAGAGCGGGTGACACTGGTGGGGGAAACAAAACAAGACAGACATTAGTTGTACAAACTCTCAAATAATCAAAGCAGGGGAAGACTGTTTAAAGAACTCTTCTAAAGAGAAACTCTTCTAACTCTTCTTTTGGTCTTCCCTCTAAAACCAAAAGAGTTCTCTCCTAGTCATCAGGCTGGGGTTTTTTCGCCAAAAGGCTCCAGGGAAGAGGTAGCCAGGTGATATTTTTCAGTTACGTAGGTCTTCTTCATTTATTAGGATCTGGCCAACATAGCTAGACTGCCATAAAAAGAAATCTTCACAGTTCCTTCTTTACTTTTTTCCCCCATTCATTTGGTACAATAGCAAGGAGAGAGCAATGTGGACTAAGCTGCTTGGGTCAGGGAGTGTCTCATGTTCTGTTTGTACAGCACTGGGTACAGCTGAGTTCTGTGAGACAGACTCCTGCTCTTTACCATGCTAAAATAATGTTCCAGCAAATGCTGTTCAGAACCACCAAGTAAAACAGGCTCCTCTAAGCATAGCTGGTTATTTCAAACACTTACTTAGGCAGGCCTTTGATGCAGGCAGCAAGGTCCTTTGTCATGAAGCCAGATTCAATGGTCTCAATGCAGACTTCTTCCAGGGCAACTGCAAAGTTCCTGAGGCTAGTGTTGTTGTCCAGCTTAGCTCTGTGAGCGAGGCCTCTTGTCCATGCGAAAATGGAGGCTGAGAGAGAACACTAGGTTATTCCATCCTTCTAGAACTTCCTGAAAGTTGCTCTAAATCATCATGTGGAACAATAATTGCATTTTTTAATATCAATAAAACTGAAAGCAGACTGAAAAAAAAAAGACAGAAAAGCTGATATGGGAAAGAGAACACTTATCTTCATCTAGGCATCTTTTGCCTTTTGTTCAACTCTAAGAAAAAAAAAGCAGACCTCAGAAACTACTCACTGCCTCCAGTAATCTCTCTATGCATGTCATTTTATTTTCTTCCTGCCCAAGTCAGAAGGAATGACAGATGGTAGGATTCTGTAGTTACACAGAACATTGTAACAGAAGGGTGCAGTCCTTTTCCTAATACTACATTATTCTCTGGTCTCTATGCACATTTAGAGGATTCCTTCCCTCATGTCCCATTCCAAGTGCACTTACACTTTGAGTGTGTACATGGCTTGGGGTGTGGTTGGGTTTTCTGGGCCATCAGAAAGAGGAGTAAAATAAAAAACAACCAACCTAAACCTTAAGGCCTTGTGGCTATAAACCAGTTGTTTCCTGAAGAGTGAGTGCATATCTCAAAGCTAGGTTAGGTCTGGCTTATTCCTCGCACTCACTCCATTCCAGCCTGTTTTTTGCTTCAGACTGTAGCTGTGTCTGTAGAGGCCCAGAGAAGCTGACTTAAGTCGCAGGAGGGGCTGTAGGGGTGTATTCCCTTGCCTCCCTCAGGCCACGCTGTGATCTGAGAAATGCTCATTAGGCCTTGGCCTTGACAAACCACACCTGGTCTAAGCCCTTCTCAAGCTCATCAGAAACCTAAGAACTAGTGGTGTCTAATGACCACCTTTTTTTTAATGAACAGCCTTGGAAAGGTATTTTTCTTGCCTGAATAACAACCCAAGTGGAGTAATACTTCTGTTACTGAACTTTCAAAGAAAGTTACTGACTTGAATTGCAGCCAGGATGGAAAATTACTATGACTAAAGCCCACTCTCTTGTGACCCCATAAACAGCGATCCAAAGTGAGACCCCTCAAGCTCTCGATTATAAGGAGCTACTGCATACTACACCCTACTCTCTATCAACCCTTTAAACAGCAGCCCAAAGTGAGATCTTCTGGAGCTCTCAGTTTCTAGAAGGTACACATGGAATCACAGAATAGTCTTAAGTTGCAAGGGACAGGGAAGGATCATTGAGTCCAACTCTTAGGTGAATGGTCCATATAGGGATTGAACCCACAACCTTGGTGTTATTAGCACCATGTTCTGACCAATGGAGCTCATCTCAAGAGAAGGGGCTAATGTGTGTGCCTCAAACACTGATAACTGGATGGCTGTGGAGCCAAGCATGGACTGTTGGTACTGACATGCCATGAGAAAGAAGATTTCACTGGAGAAGAGGGGCCAGGTGGAGACAGGTGAGCACTTATCCGTGAGAGAGAACCACAACACAGTACAGTGCAAGTACAAAAATGAGTGTCAGGAAGTGGGAATGGCATATAGGGTGGGAATGAGACCAAAGACCCCCAAAGTCCTCTGACCCATTTCCAGACAGGCCTGAAAGAATGGACTGCATTTGATGACTAATTTACATAGAAAGCAAGAAACCTGACCATAAAAAGGTATCCCCCTCCCCAAGCCCAGGTGGTGCCCCCAGGGCCCTGGACATCTCATCAGCCAGACCAACGCAGCTGGATTGCCACTTATCAGCTGGATCACCACTGAAACCAGGATTGGCATCCCCTCAGCTGGATAAATGCTGTAACCAGGACTAGTGACCTCTTTTTCTCCTCTTTTTCTTTAATTCTCTCTTTTTTTCTCTTTTTCTCTTTTCCTTTCTTACTTTAATTCATCTTTCCCTCTTTAATTCCTCTCTTCCCTTTCACCCTGCCCCTTTATCCAAAACCCATTGCTGTGTGCTTATATTGTAGGTCAGGGAATAACACAGCAATTTCCATGCCAAGTGTGTAATTTACTAATTTACTTTCTGATTGTTTGCAGACCCTCTGACTTTTGTAATTTCTTTTGACCACCAAGCACTTAAGAATCTCAGGTGCTTCCTTCCCCTTAAGGGCTGTCACAGACTCTGGAAGAAAAATGCATTATGAACGGCAAGTTTCACCACTCAGTGGTGCAACTGTCTGCAGAAAGGGTGCAGATGTTCTTACTCTAAACTTGTACTTTCATGTGCAGAAATGATGAAGGGCAGTGAAAAGCAGCTCACCAATGGGGTTAGTGGAGGTTTCTTGGCCTTTCTGGTGCATGCGGTAGTGACGAGTAACCGTCCCATGAGCAGCTTCTGCCTCAACAGTCTTGCCATCAGGGCAGATCAGCACGCTGGTCATCATCCCCAGAGAGCCATAGCCTACAGAATACAAGTTTCAAAAGTTCAGTGTCTCCTTTGGACGGCTCCCTCAAATTCCCCTTAATCTCCCCATCCTACAATCCCCCTACATCCTCCCACTGATGTGAAAATCCCCGAACAGCAGGGCTGCAGTAGTGCTTCTGCAACTGGCAAGTCCCTACACATCAAAACAACAGTTCATCTGAACAAGAAGTGCTGCTGAACCATGAGATATAGATATACAGACATTCTGCACCATTTAAAGAAAATTAGTCTTCTCACCTAATTTGCGGGACAGATTTCTACTGAAAAGGTACAGTAAGAGAACAGTAAGTGTTGCTTGTCTCCCACACAGGGTGATAAGAAACAAATCAACTTCTTATCAAGAGCATCTGTTCTTGTGAGAGGAACTAGCAGCTTCCAATATTGGACATTCATACCACTTCTAACCCTGTAAGTTTCAGAGATCTGCATCTTTGCAAGCTGCTTTGTTTAGTAGTCCAACACACATCCTTGTTCTGTGGGAGGCAGTTTAGTGGCATTACTTCAGAAAGAGCGTATTACATAAAGCCACACATCTCATCCTGTGGAATTCTATATCCATATTTGTTTTGGCACCAGGCACCTTGGTAACACAGGATTTTGATCAAGCACTACAAATATGTAAAGTTAAACATACCAATCTCTCTCTTTACACCTGACAGGTAGCTTTAGGTCCTGAAGGTTTTCTTATTTATCTGTAGAGCACCTGCCCTCACACTCATCAGCAGTCAGCTTAACTCAAGCTGTCAGTGAGAGAGAACCAGCTAACTAGATACTGTCCATTAGAACAGAAAGCCTACCAGTTACCATGTTGGTAGGAACTTCCCTCCTGTAAATAAATACAAGTCAAGAGTCTACATACAATAGATTTTCCTGTAAAAGCAAAATCAGAATTTTTTTTTGACTGCCTGATATCTCCATTACTGGCCACAGGTTTGATATATAAATTCTGAGACCCAACACCACCTCCTGGGCCATTCCATAAGATGTGACAGAAGGACCACTAAGCCTACTTCAGTGTGGCACAGGAAGCACCTCATACCTTGTGCAACAGAGTCAGACTGCACATCCCCATCATAGTTCTTGCAGGCCCAGACAAAGCCTCCTTCAGACTTCAAGGCCTGAGCAACCATGTCATCAATGAGCCTGTGCTCATACCAAATCTTTTTGGCTTCAAACTGGGACTTGTATTCTCTGGAAAACAAAAAACAAAACACCTTGTCATATAAACAGGGATTGCAGAGTTTGTGCACACAGAGGTGCAAAGAGATAAGACCAAAAACTACAAAAAAATTGCATTTTCTTTACTCTTTTTTCCCTTCTCTGCTTTGCTAGGCTACAGCAAGGCTGCTTCAGAGTCATAGAGGCACCTACAGAGAATCTGTGACTCTTAGAAGAGATGGACACCACAGCCACATTTAGCAGAGCTTTCAACATCGAGTACTGTGCCTTGCAGGACAAGGGACACTGTGACAGCGATGGCATCCCCCGTGCCCTTAAAGTGTTGCTGAGTGTCTGAAAAAGCAACTCACAAGGCTGGAGGGGATGTTCCTGCTGCAGACTTATGCACTACAGTAGGAAGTACACAACTAATTACCTGTCATAGATGTCTTGGAAGATGTCTTTGAAGCGGCCATCGTATCTCTTCAGAATGGTGTTCTTGGTGCTCATGTAGAGGGGCCAGCCTTTAGACAGTGCCATTTGGAAGGAACTGTGGGCAAAATCCTTGATAGACTGGTCAAGATTGTACATTCCCATGGCTACACCACCACAGCCTGTAAGTGGAGGAAGAACAGATAAAAATCATCTAGATTTAGTTTTGGTTAAGAATTTTATTCTCCCTGTAGCATATTTTGGCTGGCAGGCAGGCTGGTACTCTCCCCAGGTGTCTTAATCTATTTCTCAATTTAAAGCTAGTTCTTTCAGGAGAAGATTTGCTTTGCACTGTCAGCTCAAAGCTTCAGCAGTTCTGTGACATGGAAAGGAAGGTGGTTTTGTTTTACAGTAAGTACATCTTAATAATGTGATCTAATCCCTCTAAGAAGTTTTGTTCTAATCCAACCTAAGCAGCAGAACTGTGACAGAAATGGTTGTGCTTGAACTCCTACTAGCCATTTAAGTAACACAGTCTTTTTCTATCAAAGCAGCAGGCAGCAGTTTGGAGCAGGAGGTCTCAGTCAAAGCCACAAATGGATTTGCTCACACCTTAAATGCTTTGCATCTTCAGAATTAACTCCAGCAGTCAAGGACTGCTTTGCCTAGCTCAGGTAAACAAGACTCCACATGAATTCCTGCATTTTTTTCAGCACGTGTGGCCTACCCTGCAGCTTTGATCCACCCGCTCAGGCTCACTTTAGCAAGTTGTGGGAAGAACATGCCAGTCATGTGGGTGCTCAGGCAAGTCCTGAGAAGGCTCTGAGGAACTATCAACATTCACATGACTTAGACTGTGTAAGGCAGATGTGTTAGAAGCACAAATGGAAGTGTGCTGAACTTGAAGCCCAGCTCACCTAGAAGAAAGCAGCACTCAGATCATGGAAGAGGATGACTGTGGGTGAAAGTAAGGTCTACAGCTTCATGAGAAAGCTTTGTCATTTTCAGAGCACAGCTCTGTTTCTAGTGAAAAACAGATACCATGTACTTAATTTTAAGCACCTCATTACCACCATCTATCTAGTTTTTGTACAGTACTATATCAGGGATCTTTGCTCTGGAAACACTCCAGACTTTTTCTAAAATACCTTTCCTAATATCCATTTGTCCTTACCTCCAGATGGTTGTTACTATATGGACATACATGCAGAGTGAAGAAAGGAAGCCAGAGGAGGTTTATCTGCTTGCCCAGAGAGCAATGTCATTTGAAGTTGATATTGGCACAGAATGAAATTCCTGTTGTTACCAGTGAAAATACATGTTGTCCCTGTACCTTCCCTATGGAGTCAAGGACAGTACAGGGTGTGATCAGCTGCAGAGACTGTGTCCTCAGGAACTACAATTTCATGGTTGCTGGATAACAGCTATTAAGTTTTATTCAAACAGCTATTTTCATACATGTAAAAAAAAAAGTCCTTATTGCCATCATACAATCCTACTGCCTACTAAAAATCTCTTGATTCAGTGTAAAGGTTGAACATACTAGTACAGCAAAAAGACAAGCTTCCCTTAATCATTTGGGAGATATGATGGCACATCAGTTATCTGTGGGGAGGACAGTTCCCCAGAGCAACAGCAGTAATCTGCCATCTTTGCACTTCCCTGCTTTCTGCTTGCTGATGCAATGCAGAGCAGCAAATCAGACTGGCAGCTGGATGGCCACCCATCTTCAACACAGGTTCACCAGTCACCTATCAAATGAAAACAGATTAGGACTGGCAGTGAAGCAGCTGAACTCCAGACGAAAGGCTATGCAACAAGAGAAGGTAGAGATTTAGGCTCTTAGGAGCAAGAACGCCAGAGAGATCAAGTATTACAAAAGAGGGTCATATGTCAACCTCGGTATCTGTTTGCCAAAGCAACTGCACACAAACAAGGATCCTGTGGTTTACATGGACTTCATTTTTTTTGTAGCTAAAACCAAAACACTGCACACTCACACACAGATCACCGTAAGACTTAAAATCCTGAACCCTTTGATCAATGATAGACAAGAGAGAGAACTTGTATGATGTTTTCCTGAATCCTGCCCCTAGAGAAAACAGCCTGAGTTCTGGCAGCATGTGTGTAACTGCTTCCATGCAACAAAGCCCACCAATGTCAGGACTACTCGTGGGCACAGCAATGTCTGCAACCAGCACAGCAATAGGGGTAGGAGGGACACCAAAACCTTTGGGACTGCATCTGTTAAAACAGTTACAGCCTACACAGTCAGGAGCATCCTTGTGAAATCTTCTTTCCACCTTACAGAGTAAGTGTTAATTCTCATTTCTGCTGAGCAAATAAAAAGACTGCTTCATAAAGAAAGGCAAAAACTGCAAAGGTATACAGAGATCAGTAAGACAAACTAAAACCAGAAAGAATTTTACATGAGTTGTTCTCAGATCTATCCCTTAGGTCAAGCCTTGTTTTACATAGCAAGTTTGCCTCTGATCAGAGAGAAAAACATACATGCTGCTACCAGAGTCGTCATATAAAGAGCATGACAGGTGGCCAGTCTAATATGATTGTGTTCTTGATCTGCCTCTTTGATCCCAGGAAGATTTCAATGAACTTTCAGCACTTGACAAATAAATGAAGAAAACCCAAGCTTTCTCCTCCACTCTACCTCAAAGTCATATTTTACCATCAAACAGATCAGACTGATAATTCAAGGTTGAATTAGATCCAAAATATCAATTTTAATCACTACTTAGAGAAAATACCTACTTTCAAAGTTATGGACCAGATATGTGACTGGTTTGCCTCCATCTGTGGGAGTGTAGGTCATCTCTACTTTTCCAGGCCCAGGTACCACAAAATCAGTTGCTCTGTACTGTTAAAAAAAAAAAAAAAATTGCCATGATGATTTTATCTATCAGGAAGAGAGAACCGTAAAAGACAGCCCTCGTTTGGGAGGGCAGGGTACAGAAAAGCAGTTGTACTAAGAACTCCATTATGTAGACTTTTCATTCAGCCATATGGTCATTGAATTATTTTACTAGAGATTAGAAAGACAAGAGTCATAGAATCACTTAGGTTGGAAAAGACTCTTAAGATCATCAAGTCCAACAGGCAACCCAGCCAGCACTGCCAAGTGCACCACTAAACTGTGTCCTTAAGTAGTCAAGAGTCTGCCTGTTTCAGAAGCCATCCTCCCCTTTAGGGGAAAAAGCTCACAGATTCTTGGGCCCCATCAGTTGGCAGAGTATCTACTTTTGCAGACGCACTGAAGTTTTAAAGTGCAGAGTATTTAGACTGTTGGGTGGTTGGTGCATAGAAAGACTCCTCTCTCTGCCTCAGAAAAGCCACTCATATTACAACTGCTGATCTCCCAAGTAACAGGGAATCATACATCATACAAGACGACATCTGAAAGGCCTACCTGTAGCAAGAGTCTTTGAAGTTAAAAACTTCAAGTATTTAAATGATATCTCATATTCCTAATTGTTCTGAAAAGTACTATTTAAGGTTACATTTCCTTGAAATTTGTTGTTCTTTTTCATGTAGTTTCCCTCCTATTAAGGGAATCTGTTCCCTGAGCTGTTCTGACATGTCTCACTCCTATGTCCTTTGTATGTTCTTATACTGTTCCTTTCACTTTAATCTCATACTCTGGCAGGGTTTCAATCCTTCCCCCTTAATCCATTGTTTGCTATTATTATTTTGACCTTCTCAATTATTCACAACCTTTACGGATGTTGAATCTCTTTCTTTTCTAGTGTCAGGGTTCTGCAATTATTTTCCTCTTGGAAATTTATTATTTTACCTTGCTATCCTAGGTGATCTAATAACTTGCCCTCAGTTTGCAGGTTTAGCCATCTATTTAAGCACTTGGCTCTTCTAGAGGACTTTTCTTTTGCCATGTTTGGTTGCTTTACAGCATACGATTGCCCATGGAGAACAGTATGACTGATTCTGGTCTTCCAGGCTACCCAAAGGGCACAACACTGAGAACCGTTCCAGGGCTCTCCAGAGCCCTGTACTACCACAGTCAGGAAAGCTCTGATAAAAGATGTTTCCCTACTTCCGTACCACAGCCTGATGCGCCCAGTTCAGATACCAACTCTACAGGTGTGCTGTGCAAGTTTAAGCAGCAGATCACAGAAAAAAAAGAGAAAAACCAAACCAAACAAACCAAAAAACCAAAACCACACCCCCATAGAGAAGGCAATTTTGCCCACTTCTAGAAATCACTCATTTGTATCCATTTTTGCTGTAAGCAACATTTTACACCAGAAAGTCCTGAGAAGTAAGAAGGTGGGCAGTGTAAAGGATATTTCCTAAAGATGTTCTTATGTAGGGAGGAGGGTTCTAGAGAGGTGAAGAACAATAACTTAGCAGAGTTAAGTGTCTAAGTACAGGCCTATCTAATCCAAGCACAGGCCTCTGAATGCTGTTTATACAGTGACACTGTTCAAGGAAGGGAGGCACGAACCAAGCTCTCCCACTTGCCAGGTGCAGTACAAACAAATGCTAGCAAGTACGTGCTCCCAGGTGGAATGGAAGGGACAGAGAAGGAGCACAGGGATGTCTAAGTCTTCGGAGCTCTATACCAGCCAGGAATAAGCCTGTTAAGACAAAAAGAGGGGTAAACACTGAAGTGACTCACTTGATCCCCATAAGCGTGACGGCCGATGACAATGGGTTTTACCCATCCAGACACCAGCCGGGGAATGTTCTTGCAGATAATAGCCTCTCTGAAGACAGTGCCTCCCAGGATGTTTCTAATTGTACCATTGGGAGACTTCCACATCTGCTTCAACTTGAACTCCTCCACTCTCTTCTCATCAGGAGTGATGGTTGCACACTTTATGCCAACATTGTATTTCTTTATGGCTTCAGCAGCTTCCACGGTAACTTTATCATTTGTAGCATCACGATGCTCAATGCCCAAGTCATAGCTGTAACAAACCCACAAAAACGGTCAGGACTGCCCAGGACATTTGTTTGTGTTCAACAGGAAGGAAACAAGACCCCTTATGTGCTTCTGAGTGTAGTTCTGCCACAACTGAAGTTATTCCTCTTCCAGTGCAATGTTGGAAGAAAACAGACTTATACAGTGACACTTCTCCTGTTAGGCGAGATTGGTAGGAGATTGGAGAAAGGAAGAGCTTCAGTTTATGGCTGAGGTTTGCTGCCAGCATGGCACAGTATCTCCTCTGCCTTGCCTTTTGAGCTTCCTGCAATGGCAGTTTTCAGCTGAGGATTCTAATTGCATGGAGCAGCAAAATCCCCAGATGAATATGAGCCTTTATTTCAAACCTCTTGTGCTGAGGGTTCTGGCTTCCTTCATGTACTGAGCATATGAAGCTACACTAGGCTTAAAAACTGCTTTGACAATGGACCCACAATCCTGCTCTGGCAGCAAAACTGCCAATATTTCCCTCAAACATCAGAGGAAGGTCATTTCCATACTCACTGTTTTAATAGCTTTTGGAGAACAATAGGTGCCCAGCATGGAACAGCCCTGAAGCACGGCCAGCTGTACATGAATCTAGCCATTGTGCTGCCTCAGCCAGGGGTTTTCTTGCCCTCCTCCCACCCCTCTTTGAAAAGGGATGCTCTCCAGACTGTGTGCATGTATTATGCTGCTGGGTTCCTGTCTGCTTGGTTCCCAACACCAGCAAGCAGAAAGCCTGATGTAGGTGGCATACAAATGGCTCCAGCGGCAGGGGAAGAGGTCAGACTTGTGGGTTTAACTATGGCAGATACCACTGAAGGCCTCTGTCCACATGGCTAGGAGCAATGTAGTTGGATACTTCTCTAACAATTATAGCTCAGTGGCCAGAAAGGGAAGAGATTATTTGTTGTGCTTGGCCAGATGCTATAGATAGCATGTCCCTTTTGCTGTACCCAGCTGCTAGTATTTGTTTTTATCCAGAAGGGAGTATAGGAGCCCAGCCTAGGTTCAGGGAATAATTGCAACAGTTATCTCACATTGTCAACAGCAGAGCTCAGGCTTACAGCCATCAGGGCAGAGTCTGTGCCCCTACAACCACCCTTTTGTCCTCTGGGCACATCTTCAAAGAGGCATGGCAAGAAGCCATAAATCTACTCAGGGGTCTACAGATGCTAGGCTTCAAGTCAGGGAGTGCCTGAAACACCCCATGTTTTTAATTATTTAGGCTGCAGGGAGTCACACAGACTGCCCAGGTGCTGGAAACCCAAGACACAGGAGATCAAAATACAGGCCATGTCTCTGAGAGACTTTCTTAGAGGCACAGTACAGGGAAAAAAAGCTAACTCACAATTCAGCATTCACTGCTTACTGCTGCGAGGAACCCTGGAAGGGATGCTTCCGGCGCTAAGTGAAACTCCATCAATGCCTAATGACACATGCAAATTGCAGTACAAAGTAGCTGAGTGTCAAAGAGCCATTACCTGTGCAAATCCAGATCTACATAAGGAAAAATCAGCTTTTCCTTAATCAGCTCCCAGATGACCCGTGTCATTTCATCTCCTTGCATCTCCACAACGGAGCCTCCACGGATTTTTTTAGACATCTTGGACTGCAATAGACATAAAAAAAGCCCAACCTAAGTTAAAAGCTACCAATACACGTATCCTGCATTTTTACAACATAACTAGGTGAGGCACTAATATAGCACACAGGATCTCTCCAAAAAGTCTTAAAAATAACCCCAGTTTACGCTTAGTTTCATGCTAAATGGTATTCTTCTTAAAGCTCCAGCTCCTAGGGAGATCTCTGTGAGGATAAAAAGAAAGCTTAATATCTGAGAATTAAGGGCATGGGCTTTAATTATGGTTGTATGAAAGAATTTGAAAACATGACCAAATTCTTCCCCCAAACCCCCCAAATTCCACAGAAATAGATGAGCACTGTTTACTTTTAGATGTCAAGAGTTCTAGTCCAGTTGCCTATTTCTCCACCTTTTTCTGAAAATCAGGGGTTAACGGACATGATTACAATGACAGCTCATACTGTTGGTACTATTAAGATTACTATATTGTCAGCTTCTTTGTTAGCTTTGTCCCCCAGGAAGGAAGGAAACAGGTAGGAAAATCCAAGGGCTACACATCAGGAGTATTTTCTCGTGGCAAGCGCTTTATTTCTACAGTTAAAATAAATACTGGACAGATTTGTTTGCCATAGGGAACAGAGGTTTCCCAAGATATTTGTGACCAAAGCCTCAAAAAAATAAACTTGAACTCTGCCCTTCTATTTGCACTTTGTTCTTTGTCAGGAAAACGTCACAAGCCACTGAACTACTCTAATACAGTGCCCTGCTTTCCAACAGCCACAGCTTCTCGGGTCTCGGCTCCAATTATGCAAGAGCTATGACTTGGCAAGTTCCTCCTTCCAGACAGTCCTGTTCTTGTGTGCAGCTGCTGGGATACTACAGTGGGATAGCAACCTTGTGCCTGAGGCTGCAGTCTCACAGAGACCAAGGGCCACGAATGACTTGATCCAGAATGAAGGGTCCTACTGTACACAGTCTGTTAATCTAGACCAAGTCATTCAGAGGTGTGAGGCTTGCAAAGCAAGGGCCCCACATTAGAAGCACGTTGGGAGACTATCCCAGGGTCCAAATTTCCATTTTTTTTTTAAATTAAAGTAACTTGTGCTGCATTTCCCAAATCCAATCTATTAAACGATTTTAGTCTGGGAACAGAATAAACTTTCTAACCTGTGTTCACGGGATCAAGCTTTTCCAAACCTTTCAAAGAGCAAAAACTAAAAAACAAAAAACCAAACAAACAAGAAACAAAAAACCGAAACAAACAAAAAACCAACACACAAAAAACCTCCAAAACAAAACCACCCCCTCAAAAAACCACAACCCTCCCCGCAAAAAAAATTAAAATTAAAAAGGTAAAATAAGATTGTGCTCTTGAAACTCAGTTTAAAAGATGAACTACTTCAGGCACTTCTACCCCTAACATGGACAGTACCTTGGCTTATACTGGGCCTCTCTAGTCATCATGGAGAACTTGAACTTCACATGACCACACTCTGTCTGAACTCAGTTTATTTATGCAAGTATTTTGAACCCAATTTTCAATTGTGACTATCTAAATAAATAAGGTCTGTATCACAGCCATGGCCCAGGCACATAACGACAGTCTGATTCATTTAAGTAAAAATGTAGACAGGCGCAAACCCACAGAACACTGCTTGTTTTGTGGTTTGGTTCTACTTAACTAAGACAAATCAGACTCTGTCAGTCATAGCAATAGGTCTGGCTTCAGAACTACTCGATGTTACTGTCATGCAGAGAACACAAAGGGAGGTGAGACACACCTCCACTGAGATACATCTCCACTGATGTGCGGAAACAGCAGCATCTTCAACGACTCTGACAGCATCCAACATGTTTATTTCATCATGGCCCCGGTACCTTTCCCCTCCTCAGGCACCAGTGTCCCCAGTTTCTCTATGAACTGGGGCAGTACTGCAGTAGCATCCCTCTTCTGCACACCAGTCAACATGCCAAGAGGCTCCTCTAGAGAGCACACATTCCCTAGAGTTCAACTCTGCCACTCGTCCCCTCTGATTTTATACTGAGCTGCCAAAATCCAGCAAGGTCTTTCTCCTACGGCAGCTCTTCTTTAAATACACTTAACCCAGGCACACAGCCAAGACAACTTAGAAGAAACTGCGTATTTCCAAATACCCCTTGGTCCCAAGGAAGGGCTCGGGAAGGGCCTACAGGCAATAATTAACTATTGCAACAAGCCCGTAACTCCGGTGTACGGCAGATCTCCCTGGAGGAGGCGGCTCGAAGGCGGAGCGGGTCGCTGGCACTAACCGAGCTCTCGCCTGCACTTGTTTTTCAGCCGCTCTTGCCCCTGGCAAGGCGATCTCGTGGCACAGGGGGGATTTGCCCATCGGGCCGCGGGCAGCAGCCGCCGCGAGGCTGAAATCCCGGTACTGGTACGGCCA
Source organism: Aleadryas rufinucha (assembly GCA_013397815.1). Classification (NCBI taxonomy): domain Eukaryota; kingdom Metazoa; phylum Chordata; class Aves; order Passeriformes; genus Aleadryas; species Aleadryas rufinucha. The sequence continues at coordinate 578,555 of VZTH01017875.1, read as the reverse complement.
TGACCGGGGCCGCTTCCCCTCGCGGGCGGGGACACGCGAGGGCCCCCGAGCGCGGCCCGCGCTGGGGACACCATCGAGTACCGGGAGACCCCAGGAGTGCGTGAGGAGACAGCCCAGCCCAGGCCAGGGCGGGCGATCCCGGAGTGCAGCACCCTCAGCTCCCGAGGCGCCTCAGCGACGCTAGCGGCAGGCGAGACGCAGCCGCGGGGTCCCGCCCGCATCGACGGAAAAAAGCCCTTACACACAATCCCGCCCCTCGGGGCTCCACTGCGGGTCGGGGGCGCCGCGCCCAGGAGAGGAAGGACAAAGGGTGCTGTGCGGCCGCCGAACCCGCGGTGCGTTGGGGCGGTGCCAATCCCCTTTACCTGCGGCGGCGGCGGCCCCAGCGACGTTCAGTTCGGTGCAGCGGTGCGGGCGCGATGCGGGGGCGGGCCGTGCGCGGGGCCCTTTATATGGCCGCGCCCTCGCCCCGCCCGGCCCCGCCGCCGCGGCGCC
>VZTH01017875.1:486193-569497 GCA_013397815.1 Aleadryas rufinucha | reverse complement strand
CACATACACACACACATATATATATATATATGCACATATATATGTGTGTGTGTGTATATATATATATATATAAAAGCATATATTTAATAACATAAGAAATTTGCGGCTGTTCTGCCTAGGGAAGAGAAGGTTGCCTGGAGACCTCACAGGACTCTTCCAGTATCTGAAGGGGGCCTACAGGGAAGCCAGAGAGGAACTCTTATCAGGAACTGTAGTGACAGGACAAGGAGTCATTGATACAAATTGAAAGAGGGGAAATTTAGGCTAGACAGGCAGAAGAAATTTTTAACTGTGAGAGTGGTGCGACACTGGAACAGGTTGCCCTGGGAGGTTGTTGATGTCCCAGCTCTGGCACTGTTCAAAGCCAGGCTGGACAAGGCTGGGAGCATTCTGTTCTAGTGGGAGGTGTCCCTCTCATGGCAGTGAGGGTTGGGACTAGATGATCTTTAAGGTCTGTTCCAACCCCTTAATGTTGTATGATTCGGTGATATACCGAGTTTGCTGCTTCACAAGCACCAAAAAGGCTTACCACTACTTTGATGTGTAAGTGTGGTCAACCCTCTTGGGATCAAATCAAAAGGAGATATGAAAACTCTTCAGAAGTACAACTGATGGCAGTTGGGATGATGACCTGTGCAAAGCAAGAACAACACTCGAAGGGTTTCTGTGTTTGTGGAACAGAACATGAGTTTTATAGGTTTAATGGTGAATTGAGGAAATACAGTTGCAACACTGGGAATGTATACATCTATAAGTCATGTGTGCATTAGCTGACAAAATGGCTGTGGTACCTAAAATAATGCAGTTTGGATCAGGGGTAAGAGTTAACCTAAGATTGATACATGGGAATTCTTTTTGAAGGATGGTGTTTTAGACAGTTTCCTTTACCGCAGAAATGGTAACTTCTTACCTTCTTGCTATACAGTGTGTTTTTCCTCAGAAAGGGAGAAATCTCATGATTGAGAAGGAAAAGAACCAACTGAATTTTAATCTGAGTAGCAGTCAGCTTCTCTAGTATAAACAGGTTGGCCATGTGCTGCTACTGCTGATAGCATGTTTTTTCTTATATAGATGACACCCTTCTGACTTTGTTTTATGTAACAGAGAAAAGGGCATTTAACTAACAAGAGCCAGTGTGGAGTCACCTGTGGCATTTCCTCGGTGCTATATGTGTTTGTACTTTGGGAATCACTTGCCTGACAAGATTTGTTGGAATTGTCTGATAATTCTTTGAATTGGAAGCAACATTCCTGGAAAGGAGATACTCTTGAATTCCAAGGAAGTACTAGGAAGTAAATGCAGCATAGATCTTGTGATAGAAGTAAGGAGGAGCCAGAAGTTTCTCTGATATTATCAATGTCTTCTTGAAATATGAAAGTCCCTTTAATCACCCTAAAATACTCAACTTTGTACTGCCCAAAAGTCTTTTTGATTTTTAAAAAGAAATCAATTCCAAGTGGCTAGTTACAGAAGTGGGTTTCTTTTCTTAAAAAGGAAAATGTTGTGCATTCCTTGTTGTACACAGCAGCTATGTGGGGGCTGATTGACTAAAAATACCTACTAAGAAGCTGAAGAGGAGGCATGGAACCCATGGTTTTAGTCACATTACAGGGAGGGGTTTTGGTCTGCTGCACATGAATCAGTAGCGTAGCTGTTACTGCGCAGCAACAGTTAACAGGCTTCAGGCAGAGCTGTCAGCATTCCCGCTGACATCAGGGATAGCTCAGGCAGTAAACAGAAAGCAGCCATGTCTGTTCTTCCTGTACTAGGGGCAAGCTAAATAAAACACTAGTCAGATGGAGAGCAACGAGGCTGGTAAGAAACTTTAAACTATTCAGAAAGTTGTTGATGTAGGAAAGAGACTCTGAAAATGTTTAAATGTTTAGGTAAATAGAGAAGTGTGTTTTCAAATCTTTCTGGAGAGAAGGAGTCTATTTGTAACTTGTTCAGCAATGCTTCAGAGTAATCAAGCATTTTATAGGAAAGAAATTGGCTGCATTACGTTTTTATTCAGGACTCTCTTTGCTATAGTTAATCAAGAATGACTGTACAAGTTCTCAACAACCTGATGTTTTTCTTAGAAAAAAACCAAACCAACCAAACAAGAAAAAACCCCAAACCCCTCAAAAATGTGAACTTCTGTATGCATTTTATTCTGAATTACTGATTTTAATAGAAACTGAGCAATGGAGTTCTGATGTTTGCTGTAGTCATTTATAAATACATTCAGGTTAAAGCATTGACTTATAGTACTCCTAGAATGAATGTGTATATTGTAGCAATTATTTTGTAAGTATTAATATCCTAGAGGGCATTTTTAAAAGGAAACTCCAGTGCTTTGTAAAAGACTACTACAAGCTTCATATAGTAGGTTGAAAATCACTTCTTTAAAAGATGTTTTCATTCTCAGAGAACTTAAATGTCTTCTTGTAAACACAGAGGGTGGTATTTAAAATGTCAGTCAAAGCAAGCTATCTGGCATCAGCAAGTCCTTTGAGGGGAAAAGAATGCAAGGGCAAGAAGTGATACACATCGTAACTTTGTAAAATGTGTATATATATATGTGAATGTTCTTCCCTCTAATGGGGCTTTGTGTTGTGATGTGAATGTTGATTTATCATGGAAGAAATGAAATATTTCTCTCCCTTCCCTTCCAGACAATCGAAGGAAAGTAGAGCCACCTCTTGGAGGTCATGATCCTCGAACTGCAGTTCAGTTAAGAAGCCTCAGCACTGTTTTAAAACGCCTCAAAGAAATCATGGAGGGGAAGAGCCAGGTACTTCTTTTGAAGGATTTGTAGGCCAAACCATCTAGAAAATGAACTCTTTACTGGGCTTTTCTGAGCTTTGTTTTTAGATACATCATGGGAATTTTTTTTCCGGATGTTTGAAGGATGAGTGAATAAACTCAAAAAGCATCATGTGAATGCAGGGAAAACAATTTCATTTGATGTTGACCTTTGACTTGCCAAACATCTGTCATATTGTGGGAGTGAATCATTGCATTTACTTGGCTTCTTGTGCTGGGACCAGATGCTCTCTTTTCAGACTCCTTCCCACTTACGTGTTACCCAATCTAGTGGAAAAAAATCCCTGATTGTCTTCTCCCTAGAAGGTGGACCATGGGCAGGTGAAACACATTAACTGTCACAAATAGTAATGAAAATTCCCAGAATGGTTTAAATCTGCTACTTACTGTGGTATTTATTGGTCAGCAATATTTGCTTGAAAGGCTTGCCCTGTTAATCAGCTTTTATTTAGATAGACAAGGTTCTGGTGGTTGCTACTGAATTGCTGATTTCACCTGCATCTGCTGAGTTGGACTATACCTTTAAGAAGATGATATAGTTGAGAAAAGAATCCACAGCTATTTATAAGTGAGGGTATAAATAGCTGTGTCTGTGGGCAAGACATGAACAGGCAAAAGTACATTTAATTAAACTGGTAGAGGAAGAAAAAGGCTTTTGGTTTGATAGCTTTTATAGGTAGACTTTCAATGAACTTACTTAGCTTCCAGTGCTATTCTGCTTGTAAGAACCATCTTGCTTTAATAGAAAGGGTAAGATTTTTGAGATTGAAGCAGAAGCCTTTCATTGCAGTAAGCAGGGCATTGAGTGTGCCCCTTACTAATATTTCAGTTTGTGGCAATTTCTGAAGGCCCTATAGATTTTCAGACATATTTGAAGGTACTGGAGAAGTGCTGAAACAGACAGGATAGAACAGTAAATTAATATGGCCAGGTCTTTCCCTGCTTGAAGCTTAGTGTTTGTCTTAAAAAACTCTAAAACATTTAGATGTGGATTAGAACATTTAGATTCTCTAAAACACTAGATTGTCTTGAGCAGTCTTCAGCCTTTTTCTGTGTGGGTTTTCTTGAGTGAGGACAGCATGAAAGTGTTGTGTTGTTGATCATAACTGCTTTGGTCTCAAAATTGTTCTAGCAGCTATGTCAAACTTTACTTTGTGAATATCCACAAATAAATCACAATTTAAGATAAAACCCAATGGGTTTTTTGATTATGTGAAAATGAGTGCATGGATCACCTCTCTTTTGTTTGATTACTCTCTTCTCTGATTGTTTTGAGAAAATACTTGCAGCAGTTTCTCTTCCTAAGAAAAACCTGGAGTATTCAGTCCCTCTGAAAAGGCTTATTGCCAGAACTGAACTCTACCAAAGAGTGTTTCACAGCCAGGGCTGTCATGTGACCATTGGCAGTTGTCTCCATCCATGGCAGTTGCAGCTGGTGTGCTCAGAATCACAATTGAGGGTTTGTCTTGCTCTATAGCTTCAACACCAAATGGAAGTTTTAACTCTCTGTTTTTAAGATAATGTTTTTCCTGTGGCTATACCAGTGCTGTGAATTACTATACATTGTTGTCTGCTGAATGTGAATTTCAGTTTTCTTCACATAGCAGTTAACCTGGAGTTTTGAAACAAGATCAGTCTGGGACAGGCTTGTACAACCATTTACTGAAGTGTTGAAGAATTCAATCATATAATAAAACTTTTTACATATATCTACAATCCTTTCAAAACATATCCCAATACTAACTGTTGAAATGATCTTCCTGCACTGATAATTTCTGGTAACTTGATTTACTGCTAGATAACAGCTTCAACTAATATGTGGTGGGGGTTTTTTCTATTCATTTTTAAACTGTGCTAGTTGAGAACCTCTCATTTGCTGTGGGCAAATGAGAGGGGACGGCAATCACTACTTCATGTATTTGTTTCTTTTTGACTTTTATGTACATTGTATGGTAGTTTTATTCTGCTTTGCTTCCATCTTGGATCAAGGAGGCAAAGTCCTACTGGATTTATTCTCTTAGTTCAGACCTCTCAGCCTTCTGCCTCCCTGTAAAACCATGTGAAAAATCCTTTGTGGGCTTTTATGCAAGAATGCGTATACACATGCACAGATACGTGAATATATGAAATTTTCCTTTCCATGGGCACAGTCTACATAAAGTCATGAAACTAAACATGCTTTCTTATTTACAAAAGAGAAAGCTTTTATCTGCTGTCTTCTCTTGCAGGACAGTGACTTGAAGCAGTACTGGATGCCTGACAGCCAGTGCAAGGAATGTTATGACTGTAGCGAGAAATTCACCACCTTCCGGAGGAGGCACCACTGTCGACTTTGTGGGCAGATCTTCTGTAGTCGATGTTGCAATCAGGAAATCCCTGGAAAATTCATGGGCTACACAGGTAGGGTTTATTTACTGGGAAATAATATAGTCTTTGTGTGCTCAGCTCTCTTTGGGCTACTGCATCTGAGATCCTGGCATCTGCTAGGAAATGCCGTACAGGTTTGTAGTGGGCTTAAAAATATGGAAAAAGAATCACAGGACCTAATTCTACCAGTTTCTTTATGAACAGTGGTGGATTATGCCATGCCTGCTAATTTTTACCACACTACAAAAAAATTATGGCCACTATTTAACAAGGGTGTGCACTACAGAAAGTGTGCTCAAGGAAAAGCTGCTCTTATTGACAGTAGTTTTAAAGTATGAGCCACGTGTTTTAATTGAGGGTGAGGGGGAAGTCTTTCAAATGCCAGTTCCCAAATTCTAGACATCAGCTGGTGTGTCATATTTGACTGCTATTTCTCTGCCATCATTTCAGTGGGCACATGTGTTCTCCCTCCCTCCCTCCCTCCCTCCCTTTTCCTCTCCTTTTCTCTCTTCTCTCTCCTCTTTCACTGATCTTGTGTTATGCATCATCTGCCTTGGAAAAATTCCCTGAGTGTGTAATTATCCAGGGTTTTGCCCTTTAAGAGGGTATGAGAATTAGGCTTGCAAAGAGGTTTTGAAACAGAAAATCCTTCTGTTTCACCACTATATACCTCTGACCCTGTAGGAACAGAGTACTGTTTGTTCCTGTTCACTTACACACTCTGGTTCCCTTTTCCATAGGGGATCTCCGAGCCTGCACTTACTGCCGTAAAATAGCCTTAAGCTATGCACACTCCACAGACAGTAACTCCATTGGAGAAGACTTAAATGCCCTGTCGGATTCTGCATGTTCTGTGTCCGTGCTGGATCCCGGCGAGCCGCGCACACCGGTTGGGAGCCGCAAAGCCAGCCGCAACATCTTCCTGGAGGAGGATCTAACCTGGCAAAGGTAAAGTCAGTGGCTTCATGCTGAGCTCCAGAATCTCAACTGTTTTCAGGCTGACAGCTAGAAAAAAGCTGGTGGTTTCCACCTAGGAAGCTTAGATTCCAACTCCTGTAAAAAGAATCTAATCCTGTGCTTGCTTGTAATATTCTTCTTTTTGGGTTGAAATGTGGAAACATTTCTAGTGGAGTTTTAAATTATTAGCAGTTCTTCCTTTAACCTGCTGAATCAGTGATGCTGTATCAGTGACAGAGCAGACTGTTGTCTTCAGAATTTAAAAAGACAAAACCAAAATCTAATTCTAACCACCAATGTATTGAGAAGCAAGTCAATGTAACATTGGTGCTTTACCTGTCAGGTTTTGAATTGGGCAAGAGAACGTAAGAAATACTCTCTGCGTAGGTAAGAGAGAAGTAATGGAAGTAACTGCCTGTTTCAGATGAAGTGGGATTGCAAGGACAGCTATAAAGGTTCTCTAATCTCCTTTCAAAGTATGTTTATGCCTATTGCTCTCAAATGAGGGGATCTTTATTTTTGGACCATGAGAACTGCTACTTCTCAAGTGCTGTGCAAATTATTTTCAGAATACCTTGATTTAATTTAATGTTGTGGGGAAGAAGAAATAATCAGGTGTGGTATTTGTGCTCATTTCCCTAAAACAGAAGAACAGGCAGATGTGAAACTACTGAGGAGGTCTTGAGTCAGAACCTTTGTTTAACTGAGTGGTAGTATTAGTGGCATGTGCCCCTCAGCAGATCTCTTCTGATAGTCTTTAAAAAAACCCGTCAAACCATTTTCTGTCTTCAGAAAATGCCCTGACTCTTGCTTTGCACGTTGCTTTTCAGAGTATGGTGCTCCTGTCTGGAAGCATCTAAATGATCAGCTGTAGGCCTAAGTAAAGGAAAGTATTTCTGGTTTAATGTTATGGTCATTTAAAGTGGTAATGTAACAACGCATGGATAAATATTACCAAATTTTGAATTGGGGAATAAGTGTTCTCAGAATCTTCTCTTCAAGTGTACAAAATACTGAAGGTATTGTTAATTTTGTCTTTGGATGTGTTATTAGTACCTTTACAATGACAATTCAGCAACTTGTATATATGAACATGTAAAGTATTTATATCTTTATTTTGGGCAGCTTATAGCACTCAAAAAATAATTCCTATTGTTGAAAGGCTGATAACTCTATAATGGAACACTTAGTCTTTTTGGGTGACACTGAGTAAATGTGGGCCTCTTTTGTGTGTGAGAGGAAGAGAGATTTGGGATTAGGTGGTTTATTGTTGGTTTAGCAGGATTAACATTTTCTTCAGTGTTTGTTGCACTTTACAGTGGGTTACAGTGCTTTTCTTAAATACTGTGTTTGGTAAGTTCCTGACTGACCTTAAGAGATTTAAACTCAAGACACTGAGTTTAAATGGTGCTACAATGGGAGCTGTCAACTCACAACTTCAAAATGGAGCAGAGGTTTTGTTCTAATAGTGGCTTCTGCATGAGAAGCAGTTTGTTTCAGAAGAAAATTTGGGAGTTGTCTCTTTCCAAAATAATGTATCTGAGATAAGATGCCGCAAAGCAGCGAGAAGAGCATTTAGGGAGACTGATGCTGCGTGTACTTGTCAGATGTCGTTGTGCTCTTTGAACAGTTGGAACACAGAGTTCCTGCTTTAACTAACTTGAAGGGCCGTGTTCTTTAAAAGTGAAGCAGTGGTGTCATCTGGATAAGTACAGCTACTCAGGCAAAGCTGCATTGCTTATAGTTTCTCATGAAGAGCATTTATCACGCTAGGAGCATTTATTGTACCAGAGCACAGCCAGTGTGGCTGGATCAGTTGGCCTGTAGTGGCTTAGATCTGATACGGTTTTCCAGTGGGAATTTCTTTTGATGGTGTTCGAACATCTGCTCTCCTTCTTCCTGGGGTGGAAACAGAAGGAGGGCAAAGGTGATTGTGATCAGGTTAAACAATTACAGAAGGTTGTCAGGCTATCTTGGCAAAAGCTGTCTAGCAGTAGGTACGGATAGCATTGCTTGGATTGCAAAGATGATATGCTGGGTAGATGGGGGCAACGTGTCTGTTGCTAAAGCATCTCACAGTGGACTGTAAGGAAGAAAGATGTGTAAGAAGGGGAAATAGGGGAAGCAGGTGGGAAAGCAGGATAATACAAGAAGCAGGAATAGTCTGTATTGTTTGAGAGTTGAGTTTGGAAGAAGACAGGAGCACTGTCTTCCAGAAACCATTGGCCTACAGATGGGGAAAGATCTCCCTATTCCCTCGTTTATTTAACAATCATGGGTGTGAGTATGAGGTAACATGACAATTAACTGTACTTTAATTACAGCCGTTCTGATGCTCTGGATGTCACAAATACCTCAAACATCTCTATCTTGCTCCTTTCCATGCAGTTTGATTCACCCAGACTCTTCAACTTCCACATTGTCTGCACGCCTTGGGTCTGTCCAGGAGGATGCAGGGAAGTCACCAGCTAGAAACAGGTAAACAAATAATTTCTGAATATTTTCTGTTCTGGATGCAGTCCTAGCACACTCTTTGCTGTAAAGCCAGTGTTTCCGGGCTAATTTTACTGAATGTGCTGTTTCATGTCTAAAATGGGACAGCTCACTGCCTGTATGGAGCAGTAAGGAAGGACCATTTGTGTACATACTCACGTTAACAAATATGCTACTTTTGGGGGACCTGTAGTTTGCTCCTGAGTTGGTCAAGCAGAAGTGATGGTGAAGAGGAAAGGAGGGGTAAGAAGTGGCTAAGGAAAGTACAGTTCTGAGGAAGCTGAAGAAAAGGGAGTAACACATGTGGTGGTGGGAGACAAAAAGACTCAGGTCATGGAGAAGCAGAGGTACAGGTTTTGTTTATTTGTTTGCATGTTTCCCCATCTGCTTCCTTTGCTCTTTTGTTAAGGATAATCTTGTTTAAATTACCAGGCTTCTTCAGGTTAACATCCCTTCATAGATCTTTTTGCAAGAGTGTTGGGATGAACTTGAAAGTATTCATGAGAGCTTTAGTGTGATTTGTGAGTACTTGAGCTTAATCCCACTAAATAGGCTGGTATTAGAAGAACAAGTAGCTCCCACTTCACAGTGCTTCTACTGTGGTGCTGGGTATGTGCTTCCCTTATGGTTAAATTAAGGAAATGAAGGTAAGGCAGGGATGTGAGGAACAGAGCAAAGATAATCCAGATTTCAAAGTTGGAATCAGGGGACATTCGGAGATTTCTTTGCATTGGTGTTACAGGAATGCAGAATGTTGAGCAGTTTGGAGGGATCTGGCAGGACCTGTGAAGCCTAGGAAACTCAGCTGAGAACGATGCTGGGTGTGCTTTTTGGAGAATGGACTGCTTGGAGCCTTTATCTCCTGGGTTATGGGGATGGTTAGGAGCAGATGCACACTGACTGTACAGCTGAGACCTGAAGACCTCACCTGGGGGAATAAAATAACTGGTGAATAAACGAGTACCAAAAATCAATTCTGGGCAAACATGGCAAGGAGTCCAGAATTAAAAGTTCAATGCTAAATTGCTGCTGTGATGTCAAGAAATGTCTGAAACCTTGAGGATGGTTTCCTGCTTCCTGTTTGAATGTGTTTTTTTAAAAGGCTTTTGCTGTTTGCTCAAACATGCAGTAGTAGGATGGTTCTGATCTTGATCTGGCAGGCCCACATTGCTTATTCAAGTTAAATTTTAACTCTTTGGCTTGTTCATGGCCTCACCAAAAGTACTTGGTTGTTTGGACGCATGTAATGATGAGGTATAATATATCTCTGTTAAAAGTTCTGAACCTTTGGAAAACATGCTGTTGGCTTTGGGTTAAGTGATGTTAGCCTTTAGATCTTCTCAAAGCAGCTGTAGCCATTTCTTTGAGAGAAGCTTGTCTATTCCTCTTTCTAGATGAGATGAAGCAGAAAAGATGCAGGTTGAGTGCATTTAGATGCAAGTAGCAGAAGTTAGATATTGCTATTTGTTTTCCCCGTGGGTGGGAAATGTGTTACTTGTTCTCAGTCTTCTTTTTCGTGAGTGGGGGAAAACCCCAGCAGAACAGTCAAATGTTGCAAGTGGGGTTCAAACTGCTCCTTTGCAGGTCTTTCTAAAAAATAAGCATTTTCATTGCGAAATCTCCCCCTCTTTTTAAAAAAGATATATACAATAAAGGCCCAGATATAATTGTTGATGATAAAGACACAGATATGAAATCTCACTGTTCTAACTTGCTTACACCCAAATAATAAATCCCTGCTGCTTACGGGTATGTGGCACAGTTAAAGCAACTGTTGCAAAACAACTGGGAGGAGTGCGTAGTTACGGACTTCCATGTCAGCCTCATATTGTGCATTAGGATGCTTTCTGTTAAGCTGCATATCTCTGCCAGTTCTAACTTTAATTTGAGAGCATCTGAACAGTACAAGACTGGCAGGGTTTTAGCCTGCTTTGAATGCCTGGCGACACAAAGCTTTTGCTTATCACTCCTAGATATATATGGAAGTAGTGCCAACATAGTGCATATGACTTGAAAGGACTTAATTAAACCCCTTTATCAACCCAGTATTTCTTCCTCAAGAGATGGAGGAGAAAAAAGTGGTGATTTTGACACTATTGTACCTTCAGTGCTACTTCCTTGCAGTATAAAAGCTGAAATAGGGTGACATTGCTTTTTCATGCCTGGGCTGAGCCACATCATCCATTAAGAATTTTTGGGAATAATTGTAGTATGTCTGTTAGCCAGTTAGCAAGCTCTCTGAAGTTATCACAGTTTCATTCCAAAGGCTAGAGGCTGGCAACTGTTCTCATGAGATGGGTGCAAGCCTCTTCAGTCAGTTCAACACTGGCATTTTGAGTTTTCCTGTTGATATATGCAGAAATGTTTTCCATCCTTGCTCCTTAGAGTGCTGTTAGCACTGGTGGCTTACACTGCATGTTGCTGCTGTGTGATGAGAAGTTGCACTCTGGTTGTTCAGAGTCTTAAGTCTAGTTGTGGCTTAATGAAGCAGAAGGTATCTGGAACTTGTATTTGCATTTGTAACTTCGCAATGATAATTGTGAAATGGTGTGTTTGTGCTGGAGTGCATAGCCAAGATTTCCTAACTGCTGGCCTGAGATAAGGGGGATGCTCCATATTGCAGTACAAGGAAGGTTGTCAGCTGGAGTGACCTCCAGCTTCAGAAAATGGTTTAGCCACTCTGAGGAACAAGTGCTCAAACTTCAGACTCTGCAAGCTTTCATCCATGTATTTGAGAGATGAGGACAATGAATTTTAAATGGAACAAGGAGAGGGGGAAGTCTCAGTGCTCTGTTACAGGGAGCTGGATGTTGGCCACCCTTGCTGACATATGTTTTGCCTCCAAACTGCTAGAGCTTCTAATTACCCAGCATCCCATCTCTTCCCCAGTCTATTTAAATACAGACATATATGAATTGGTGTGCCTAAACTTGGTTCCAACTGCTTCATACAAAGAGCTTTACAGAGGTTCATGCTTACCTTGGTAGTTCCAAAGCAATACACTTGCTTCTCAGGGAGCCTTTCTTCTGCTTTGACAAGGGAGGAAGCGTTAAGCAGTCTCTACTAACAAGAGTAAACAGTGGCACAGGCTTAAGCTGGTTTTTAGTATGCTATAAGATAAAGGCCTGCTCTGGTGAAGCACCATGCAATAAACACTTACACTTGAATTGTTCTCTGTTGCACTGCAGGTCAGCCAGCATCACTAACCTGTCGCTGGACCGGTCGGGGTCACCCATGGTGCCTGCCTACGAGACGTCGGTCAGCCCCCAGGCCACTCGCACTCATATGAAGGCAGAGACCAGCGAGGATGAGCGCAAAATCCTTCTGGTACCTTTCAGGCTTCTCTTTGCCTTGCTCTGTGAAGACAGTGAGGTTTGCCTTCCTTGTGTCATGCAGCAGGAGTATTTTGCTGCCTTTTAAGGCTCTTCTCTAAGCACTCTTACCTAGACCTCTCCTCCAGGTGGAGCAGAGATGGAGAATATTGATGCTGCTTTGGACATTACTGTCTTCTTGATATAAATCATAGTTTCATAGAGTGTTTGCATACAAATTTTTACAGTTTTAGTCTTACTACGTGTGTTATGCAGTGTGGAGTTGGTGTATGGTGGCTCTTTGTGAGTTAAACCTGTCATGGTTGCACCTGTAATGCTGTGACCTGTTTTTGTATTTCTTCAAGTTGAGACTTTTTCTCTTTCATAGGCCACATAATTGGGAGCTTTAAGTGATTGCTTTGAAATAGTTACACCACGATGAATAAATTAAAGCTGTTATAGCAATATTATTGGGCCAAAACATAGCTTGGCCCCTCCCTTTATTTGCAGAATAAGTAAAAGATTTTGTAGAAGGTTGTAATGATGTACTTTTTGAAAGAAACGTCAATGTGCAACAGTTTTCTGTGTAATGCTATTTTTTCTTCCCCACAGGGGCAATGTTGTAGGTTGCAATTACTGCACAAATTTCAGTAAAAAACTGTTTGTTTTCTTTGAGGGAAGGAAAGGGAAGTGTTTCCAACAAATGAGGCAAAGAAGTTGCAGCGAAGGGAAGGCAGTATTTTTCACACATTAAAAATTTGAGATTGTGCCCCATTGTGAAGTTAAAATGAGGCTCATTCTGTGTTACTAGGTTCTGCCTGCTGTCAGCAGTATGCATACAAGTGTGCCTGAGGGTATAGAAACACTAACTCCTGTTTAGTTGCAAAACTCCTTTCCAAGTTGCTCTGTAAATGGTTAACCACATGAGGGAGAAACATGTTTAAGGCACATCTTTATACCACCCTGCTTCATGCAGGAAAAAGGAAATTCTAACCTTTGTGAATGCAACTTGAAGCAATATGTTCAAGTCCCAGTGCACTTCAGCTTCACATTGTTTAATTTTTTCGTCCATTTTCTTTCTTGAGGAAGAAGAGAACTGGTATTATTTTGCTCATGTAAGAGCAGAAGACAGGGTGTCAATTAATGCAGGATTTTCTATGCATTCCCACTGTTTGTTTAATGCCCTTACTGTGTGGAGTTGACCCTATATCACGAGTTAATTTAAAGCTTAACCTAGTCCATTCAGAAGACTAATGAACTTTGTTCATGAAATAAAGGTAGAGGAGGTTGTACATACACTGGGATAAGCACATACTTCAGTGAAGTAGAGGTCAAAATCCTTGAGTTGAAAGGATTTGCTTTGTTCTGCCAATTTGTTCAATTTACTGTATTCACCAGTTCAAGACAGCTGAAGTGTGGAGACTCCAGTTGCATCAAATTGTATGATCCTATCATGTTCTGTTACTGATCCATTTGACTCTGTACCTGATATGGAAGGAGAGCTGCTGACATTAGTTCTGGGGTAATACCCAGGCCAGCCACTGCTGGAACTGAAAACAGAAAGCCAGTCCAGTAGTAAAAGTGCAGCAAAACTCCTGAGCCTCAGGGCACCCTCTGGAAAGTGCAATAATGTGGGTTTGACAGTTAACTGGAAAGCTGAAACCAGTTAAAATTGAATTTAAGTTCTGTTACACAAAAATAGAACAAATGAGGCATTTAAGCAAGTGAACTGCAGCATCTCTTCTCCACACCTTGAGGTGTGTGCTGCTTGCTCAAAATAATCCCAGATCCCAGTTTCCACCTGCAACAGCGGCTTGTGCCGTGCTAAGCCAGGGCACATATGGGAAGGCAAAAGGGGCCAGGTGCAGAGAGACAGCTCAGTTTGGATGGAGCACAGCCTACAGAAGAGTTGACACATTTAACAGGGTCCAAAATAAGTTTTAGGTGTAGGCTGCAGTGTTCCAAGTGGTGAGGGGAAGAGATTCACAGATTCAAAAATGGTTAATTGAGTTAAGAGGAATACGCACATTTTTTTCTTCGTGGCCAAAGCTAACAGTGTCTAAAAAGGCTTGATAATGGACAATACGAAAACAGAGAGAATGTATCATAACAGTGGGCATTGCTGTGTTAAGTACTTGCTTTATATCTGGTCTTGATATTGGACTAGTATGTTTTACAATGCCTGGGTTGAGCATGGATAATGTAGAAGAATGTCCTTGCCAAGGATTGAGTTTTCATTGTCCTCTATGTTTGCTCATATCTCCTGAGTTTAAGAATAGGGTGCAAGAGGGCAGTAGTGAGGACATAAGTATCTTGCTGGCAGTACAAAACGTTGCCACATCAAAACCCCCTTATCTCTGAGGTACCCACTTTGGTTTTTTATTGTTCTGACCTGGATATAAATGGAAGGAAATAAGGAGCTGATTTCATATCTGTTTGCTATTTCTGTTTGCACCTTTGCATAGGTTGTGCAGAATGGCTTAGATTCTGTGCCTATTTGTGGAGGAATTTTGATCTGGGAGCTGATCTGAAGGCCTGTGTTGATGCTCTTGGAACCAGTGCTAAGATTAGACTGGTAATTAACTTGCACATCTCCCTGTCCAGGACTCAGTCCAGCTGAAAGATCTGTGGAAGAAAATCTGCCATCATAACAGTGGGATGGAATTTCAAGACCATCGCTACTGGCTGCGGACACATCCCAACTGCATTGTGGGAAAAGAGCTGGTCAACTGGCTCATGAGAAATGGGCACATAACCACACGGTAATCCTGATGCTTTAGGACAGCAGGTGTCCTCTGTCTGTGTGAGAGGACTGTGAGTTTGAGCTGGTATAGGGTACCTTAGACTGCAGAGATAGGCCCCTTTGCAGGGAGATGAGAGAGAAAATTCAAATCTCTTCTTTACTGCCTACCAGAGCAGGTCGCATTCTGACTCCACATGGCCCAAAACAGCAGGGCACAGGAGACTGTCCGGTTTGGAAACCAGTATGGGAGGTAGCTTAAGGGACAAATATTACTCACTTGGAGAACAGTGAGTGTATTACAAAGATTGTCCAAAAACGTTCACTGGTACTCCAAAGAGCAAGTCTGCCTCTGGGATCAGAGATCACTAATAGTCTTTGATAGCTAAATTTGTAGTGGAGCTTGCAGACTCTTAACTGTGTAGGTGAATATAAACCATCTTGTGTATTTAACTATGTGAAAATGGGATAAAACTGAGACGGTTCTTAAGTGTTGAGCAACAGTCCTCCCTCAGAGATGATCAGTATACATAACTTAACAATATTGGAGGAGTACAAACAACATGTCTTAATCATATGTTGGACACCTCAGCTGAGTTCAGAGTACTGGCAGTCTCTTTATTTAGCTCCATGCTTGAACTAGTACACTGTGCTGCCTCACCACAATATTTTAAATAGTGTCATGTAAACATGGGAATGGAGTACTGACAGGTCAAATAGTGCATAGCAAATGACTCTTCCCTTTTGCAGTGTGCTTGTATCATAAACCATATGTGTTTAGAACAAGACTTAGAAAACCACCTCTATTCTTATGCTTCCAGGGTCCAGGCCATTGCAATAGGACAGGCGCTGGTTGATGGACGTTGGCTGGAATGTGTCAGTCATCATGATCAGCTCTTCAGAGATGAATATGCTCTCTACAGACCGTTGCAGGTAAAAGGAGTAGGAAAGCTGAAAGATGTTCTTCATGGATTTGGCTGCTGACCAGAATCTTTCTAATCCTGTTCTCAACAGCTGTAGTATGTTTTCTAAATCAGGTCTCCTGTACAGAAAATAGGGGGCCAGGCCTTTTTCCTTAGTGGGTTGAAGCCTGAGGTAGTTTCATTTGCCCAGAAGGCTTTGGGATGTCGTCTGTGGAGAATCAGTTGTTACTTGTGGTGCTGCCTGAAGTGAAGGAAAGGCTCTTCAGAGGCCAGGCCTCTCATGGTGGACGTCTTTGACCAGAGGCCTCTAGATGGCACAGTCTGTGCTTGTGGCAGCTATGTTGTCATGTGCAGAATTTAGAACCTGTGTGCACTTACTGGTGATGGAGACACAATGGTGATCTTCTGTTTCAAAATTCCTTTAAAAAAATTTAAATTGATATTTTACATATATTGTATTGGTAACCTTCTTTTTATCTCCAGTGATGGCAGTAATAAGGAATTCAGTACCTTAGCCACATGATCCAAGTTTGGGATGGGGTCTTGGTCATGCCTCCCAAACAGGACTAGTTACCTGAGGGAAGGAGGTAACTAAGGAGCTAGTGACCAGAGATTCTGTCCTGCCATACTTCACTGGAATCAGACGTGCTGAGGGGTAAGAGCAGTCACAGGCCTGAGGGGTTGTATTGGGTGTTTTAGCTTGAACAAGATATCTCTTGTAGCCTCTCTTAACTGAAAGCATTGAGTTGAGAGCCTTTCATGTTCTGCAGCTTCTTACAATGAAGAATGGCTCAGCTGTCCCATGGGCTTCAGTCAGAAAGCTTGCAGCCGTTAGCATTTGTCTTCTTCATGCATTTCAGCTCTTGGACACAGTCATATGACTTCCATTGAGATTGCCCTGGGGTTCACTGGTACCTCAGCTAGTCAGCTGTCTGAGTTCCTTGGTACAAGCTTGCCCTTAACTAGCAAGTGCTTATGCATTCCTATTTGTAACTGTTTGTGAGGTGCTTATGTTATTATATGTTTGAAGCCAACTCTTGTTCTCATCAGCTGAAAGCTCTGTCTGATCTCCATTCTTCTGGACAAGAGTCAGGAGAAGTGATGGTGTTGACTCAGTTGCTTGCTGCACTCACTGTATCCAAAGGCAGGATAATGGTAACTTAGTTTTGAGGTGCCTGGAGGTGTCAGGATGGCTGATGGAAATTACTTGGATACTCTCCAGATTCTCTGGTAATCTGGCCAGTCTTTGCTTTGACACAGTAGGCCCAGCTAGAGCCCGTCTTGGATTGAAACTCCTGGGGCTACATTGGTCAGTCAAAGAATTGCTCCAGTAACTTAGAAATAGGCTGCACCAAAAGCTGCATGTGTTGGTTTCTGGGCAAAGGGATACGGCTGTCACTCACCTTGGCTGGAGACAGCAAGCTTTCAAAGCTGCTTAATTGTGAAAATTGTGCTGTATAATAAACTTGTCTTTACTGTCACTTAGTTACAACTTCTTTAGAAGCAGAGTGTAGACACAGACTAAGCATCTGAGAATTGTGAAGAAATATTTGTTTCTTGTCCCACAGAGTTGTTACTTCATGCCAAAGGGGGTGACTCTGTGACTAACTTGGCTCAGTGCACTGAGAGTATCCTCTGATTTTTAAAATGCCTGACCTGCATTTGTAGCAGGCTGCTTAATATTTCAGCAGAGCTGCACTTTAAAATTTTTTTTCCCTTCCTTGTTTTCTAGAGCACAGAGTTCTCAGAAACCCCATCTCCAGACAGTGACTCTGTGAACTCTGTAGAGGGCCACTCCGAGCCATCCTGGTTCAAAGACATCAAGTTTGATGACAGTGACACAGAGCAGATTCCTGATGAAGGGGAAGACAACTTAGCCAGTAAGTTTCACCTGAGTCTTGTTCTCACTCTGCCTTCTCCCCTGTTGTCCCCAGTCTTTCAGGACTTAGTAGTTTAACTGTGTCTTGCTTTATTTGTGTGCGTTTCTGTGTGTGCGCTTGGGGCTGTAAGGATCTAAGAAAGCTATAGCCTGTCTAGTCTTCCACTTTCTCACAATGGATACAGTATTTTGAATTTAGTGGAACTGGTAAAGCTTCATACTTCCAATGAAGGAGAAGCATGTAAATTGCTTTCTTCTGTTTCTCAGGCAGACTTCTGCTTGATTTGGGCCCTATAGTAGTGCACTAAAGAATGTCCAGTATGTCAGCATGCCCACATGAAGACAAGATTAGAGTTATGAAAATACTGTATTCCTGTATTTATTGCACACTAGTCTTTATGTATTAAAGACAATTTTTCTCCTCTCTGGTACCCTCATAATACCCATTTGAACCCTTCTCCTCCCTGTATCTTCCCCCTCACCCAACACTAAAAAGACTCCGCCAGCCCTAGCAAGCGCACTTCAGTCAGCAGCTTCCAGTCCACAATGGACAGTGATTCAGCCGCCTCCATCAGCCTGAACGTGGAGCTGGACAACGTGAACTTCCATATCAAGAAGCACTCCAAGTACCCACATGTGCCCCCTCACCCTGCCGACCAAAAAGGTATGAGGTAGTCACCAGCTGGAGTTGCACATGATGGAGAGCTGGCCCTAATATTACTGACCTATTTGGACACTACTTACGTAGCTGTCTTACAGAGGGGGAAAATATGATACTTAACTGGCACTTGCTTGCAGTTTTGATGTGCTCACCTCTGAGGAGGCTCAATAGTCCTGTTGAAATGCCTTCTCTGCAGAGTGTGTAACTTCCCCTGTGACTTTCTCTTTGCCAGTGAAGCAAAGTCTCTTGCCTATGCATAATAGACAGATCCACATATATGTTCTGGCTAACTGGGGTGGAAAAATAATCCACGCATAAACCGGTTTGATAGGTGACTCTACAGTTTGAGATGGAACTTAAAAAAGAAAGCGAGAAATAAAACCCCAGAGAACAAAAGAACAAGATTAACTTGGAAGAGTTCTGTGCTGACTTAAAATTGTACCTTAATAAGCATTTTACAGAAGAATCTTGCTGATAAACAATATAAGGCTTAACTTAATCCATATACATAGCATTTGTTCAAAAGGGATCATCCACTTAAGTGAAGTAGGAAGAAATCAAATACTTGGTGTTGAAGACTGCTTTTGAAAGGATTTTCCCCTAAAGAAGTACTAAACTGAAAGACTCTCTAAGCAACATCCTTATGGAAGAAATAATGTGCCTGCCTGTTGACAACTACATTCTCTAAATGATTCAAGGGCTGTCTGAAATCAGGGCTTGCTGCTGGCTTGGGTCTGGTATATTTTAGTTGCTTTACATGTTGGGTGGCAGTTGATGTCTTTGCTCTGCTTCCTTACGTAAGGTTACACCAGCTTTGTAGACTTGTATCTTTGGCTGCTTCTAAGTAGTTTCTTAATTACTGTTTCACCCCACCCTTTGAGTGTTTCTGACTTTAAGAGATGATCCAGTGTTAAATAATTTGTACCCCTAATTAATTCATTCTTCTATAAAGTCTAGCAGATCTCATGTGTTGCTATGAATCAGAATGGAACAGCAGCCTTAAGCTTGCATGCAGATTGCATATTCTGAAACTGAAATGGTCACTGAAGACAGTGAGGTAGGAGAAGTGGTCACAGCTGACTTTCCGTGTGTGTTAGACATGTGGGACAGTGAGACAAATTATAGGGGACATTTATTGATGCCTACTGTAGCCACTTTTTGTTATTTGCTAAAAATATGCCTAGAAGGAAGGAAATCTAACTGCTTTTTTCTGCCAAAGAGAGAAGCAGAACAGTTTCAAAAGTTTGAGTTGATGTCAGATGATCCAAAACTGGGAATGAATTTGTGAGCACTACTGACACCAGCTCATTATTAGTTCCTTTCAATTTGTTTTCAGCTGATGCCCTAATCAAATGAAAAGCTAATGCATCTACAAGGGAGGGAAAGCTGTGGAGAGGGAGAAATTCATTGGTATGAATTCCTTTTAGGAAGGAGGGGTGCTGGATTAAGCGAGCTTGAAACTGGCCCAGGTGTGCTGCAGTATCCTATGAATTTACAGCTGTAGCAGGTTTATCTTTTATCAGTGTGTGATGGCAGTAAAGCAGGCAGTAATCCGTTTGGCTCTGGCAAGTGTTAAAGGACTTGTAGAGCATTTGTCCCGGTTTCAGACATATCTCGGTCTTTAGCTCCTTATACAAGGAGCAGTAGGTCATGAAGGGGAAATGTAAGAGAGCCTCTCTGTCGGAATCTGTTGACCAAATCAAGGCTGCTCAGAGCCGGAACTCTTGTGAGTTCTTGTGACAAAGCTCTTGTGAGACAGTTTTTAATAATGGAGAGCTCAGAGATGATCAGCAGAAAAGGCAAGTGGTGAGGAGACTGAAAGGAGAGGGACTTCTGCCTTTGAATAATGTATGTTGGCAGCACTCTGCTATCTTTGGTGAACCTCTGCTGGTGTTTGTTATATATTCCTGAAACTTGTGGCTTTTTTACTAGGTTATTCTGTAGGAGTGCAATTATTAGTAGAAAAGTGGTAACAATTTTTTCCAAGAGAATGGCTTTCCCTTGAGGGGATGGTATCAGTAATAGGCCCAGAACTGGGGTAGGGTGGAATTGGGTCATAAAAGTGCACCGTGGATATGTAGGTGTCCTGCAGTTTTTTGAAAAATTTATATCTGCAAATACAGAGGAGTTAGTGTACCTTTTTTATTTTCATTTCTGACATGAGAATCTCTAGAGAAAGGGCCTAACCACAGAGCAACAAGTTAAAATAAATGACAATATCTTGAATAGCAAGAAACATTTCTTCACATAGGCAGACTGAAACTTTCTGGGCAGTGAGGAGGGAAAAAACACTACAGTGAATGCTGCAGTGCCTAGGGTAGTGAAATACATGACTTCTAAAACTTTGTTCTGGAAATGTTATAGTCAGAGACTTTATTATATAAAATTAATATTAAGATTTTCACCTCATTTTTCTGGCTATATTCAACAAAAGATGCCATCTAAGATGTTAGAATATCACAATGATTAGACAGCCAAAACTGGATAGTTAAGCATTTGTAAAATGGGTGGTTATTTCAAGAACAGAGTTCTGTAGTTAATCAGTGACACGAGGTGTTTGCTGCTGTCAGTGTCAGTAACTTCCCTATGACTGTTATGGACACACTTACTTGGCTTGATTGTGTTGGAGTTGTTTCTTGTCCTTAGACTGGGTGACAGTGACTTGACTTTCTTTGAAATAATGAAGTGAAACTGAAGATGCCACCTTCCTTTTGAAATTTGTAATTCAGTTTCCTTAGGACTGTGTAAATTCCAGTCATTTCATTGCAGGGAGGACTGACGGTAGAAAACATCAAGTGTTAGAAGTGCAGGTCGGCTTTGATCTGAGCAGCTCTTGGGTTTCTCGAATGATTAAGGGATATGCAATTTCCCAAAGCCACAGAGGTCAGCTGCTTTGAAGCAAGGGGAGGTCATGTATCCACCCTCTGTGTTCTAGAGCAGAGTGGTTTGTATGTAGTGTAATGGCAGAACTTCTTATAGTGGTGTAGGCTGACTAATGTCTGGTGTGTTTCCATGAAATTTGGGTGACTCCAAGTTAGCTGAGAATAGTGACTCATTTATAGTATCATCTGCCTAAAGACATAGTATGTATCAAGAAAGGGAAACAAAGTAAGATTGTTTTCTGCATTTAAATTGGGGGAAGAGATTACATGACAAATTTTATATATGGGTTTTAGTTGCTGTTTTTAAAGAGATACAGTTAGCAATATGGGAAATTCTATTTTATAAATGTCTTTCTAGCCAGATATCCTTGATCATGGTAACAGGTATGTTGGGTAGTTTTTGATGCCTGCATGTAGTTAGGAGGGGGAAAAAGAAGATGATTTGAGTAACCCTATACAGTTCCTTTTCAGTATTGCTTGCCAAGATTTAGTGTGCTGTTGCCAGGAGCCCTTTTGGCTCTTCTTTTGAGAAGGTGCCTGAGTTGTCAGGTTATAAAATAAGCTACAGGAACATTTCCCCATCCCGCTTCCTCCTTTTGTGGAGTGTGATGCATGTAGGGATAATGTGAAGTAGGAAATGTGCATGTTGGCCACTCTAAACCATCTCAGACTCACACCTATAAGTGTGTTACCTGTCTGGGCTAAGAAGAGGTATGGTATCTTACCTTGTCAGGAACTTCCCCTGGGAACCAATCAGAAGTGAAGTTATGGGAGCTGAAGTTGTATTGAAAAGAATAATAGAGTGATTTGGGTCAGAAGGGACCTTAAAGATCATCTAGTAATCTAGAACCTAGATCATTACAAATCTAGAAGTGGCTTGGAGGTGCTACCTGTGTCTTTGTCCAGAGCATAACTAAGGTTAGGTTTTTAGCTGGGGATAACTTGTGCTTTGGCTGTGCCAGTCTGGGGTCTGTGCTAGACCTAATTTGAATGTGTTTTCAGTAAGAGCTGCTGCCCTGAGGCTGTTGCAAGATGGAGAGGGATGGAGGTGCTAGTATACATGCTCTTGTGTAGGTAGAGCATGACATGACTTTCTCTAGGTAGTCAATGGTTGAATGAATGCTGAGGGTGAGACAGCTTTTATCAAGCAGTAGTTTATTGTAATGCTAAACTCTTAAACTAAGCAAGAGATGAAAGGAATCTCAAATAACCAGGAATCTACAAAGGAGGCTTGTAACTTCTCTTTGGTACACTTCTCTCTTGAGTATCTATTTGCAAACAAGCTCAGATATTTAAAATGGTGGTATTTATAATCATGAGTGCTGCTGTTCAGAGTCTTGTGACTGTTTATGTCCTGTCAGCTTTCTGTTGCTTTCTGTTGGGGTCTGAAAGCAGCCTGGCTTTGCATTCTGTTTGTGATGGGTCTGGAGCATTGTCAGAAAAGATGATAAAGGGTTGGCTTTGAACTTCAGGTAGTCAAGCAGTTGGGCTACTGTTCTTCTCATTATAGAATCCCTTCTTGTATAAGTAAGGAGCCAACTAAAGGCATGACAAGCTAATGGCTTCTGGAGAAAACAAGCTTTTTGTACCCAGTCAGTGTGAAAAATCAAGATCTAGCAAGCTAAATGAGGGTAGTAGTTGGAGCTTCATCCTATTTCACAGATATCACAGAATGTTCTGAGCTGGAAGGGCCCCATGAAATCCAACTCTTTAAGTGAATGGCCCATACAGGGATTGAATCCACAGCCTTGGCATTATTAGCACCAGGTTCTAACTATATTTCCCACATGTAAAGTGATCTGTCTCTTGCTCTGCTTTGTTTCTGGGAGTCCATCTCTGTCATCATGGATTCCTCAAAACACTTTGAACTGTTCTAGACTTGAGACTTTCAGCTCTTAAAAGGCAGGCTGTCTTCTTTTTCTTGCACTGTGTAAGATAAACCTTATGGCTGGCCTCTCCCTCAGTCTTAGATGGCTCAATGGAATGGGAGACCAAGATGGTTTCTGAAGCTGCATTTTTAGACCCGAGTGAGGAGGCCATTCCCATGGTGTCTGATCACATCTTAACACCTTTGTGTTCAGGTCTGGAAGAGGGTGGTCTGTGTCAGTTGGAAAAGTACCATCTTGGTTCAGTCTTTGCTCATGTCTGCTTTGTTTTGTTTCTTCACATTAATAAGCACTATTTTCTTGTCATCGTAGAATTTTTTGATAGAACAAGAACGAGAGGATATTCTTGTCTTAACCACTCATCAAGCTGTTGCTAAATTGGTGACTAAACACATAGATGAGTAATGCTGCTGCTTCTGGTGTGGGCGTGTACATTGTAATTATATGGGTACACCAGTGTAACCTGTCTTTTTTTTTTTTGTCTCCACCTATATCCCTCTTCTCTCTTCTTTCAGAGTACTTGAATCCTGAAAACGGAGGGCAGCAGATGTACTCTATAAGTGACGCTTTTATTAAAGGTAAGGGAAAACTTCAAATGCTGCTGTTGCATGTTTTTTAGTATAACGATGTAAACTCCTTAATACTCCTTTAATAGAGCATTGACCCTTTCAAAATATTTACTTGACAGTAAATATGAAGTTAATTTGTGGCAAAACTGGTGTATAAACTATACTTCGACGTTTTTGAATGCACTTTCAAGGTTAAATTTCTTTCACTTCTCAGATTTCTGCATTCAAAAAGACTCAAAGAAAAGCTTTTACTTTTTTAGAAAACAGGTGTAAGTGGCAAGTCTGTTCACAGTTTCTCCACCAGCGAATTTATGTAACTGATTTTTAACTTCCTGTGCAAGCAAATGAAGATGTGATACAATTAATTGCAATGCTTCTACAGATGAGCTTAAAGCTTCTTCTCTTAAATCTTTCTGGGTTTCTTGTCATCACCACCATCATCACCACTACTTCTGAAATGAAAGGCCATTACATGCACTTAGAAGATTTTAAACCCACGTGCTTTCCAATACCATGGCAAGATGCACTTGTGGGCTTTTTTTCTTCCCAGTTAATGCTATTGATTTTGGTGAGCTCGTAAGAGGAGGAAGTAAGGGGGGAAATAAGGGAGAAACACCAATGTCTGTATAGCCTGAAAAATCGAGTCTTGGGTTAAACTGATGTTTAGTTTTTAACTGGGCTTTTGCAGAAGAAAGGGGGAAATCAATGTAGCTTCTATTGATCTTCTACACAGCTAATTTTGTGTGTGGAGCATCTGGAAGAAGTTAACTGTTGTTTTTTAAGAGGGTTTTTTTTAATAGTCCTCCTTGGATTACTATTGTCTAAAGATTTTGCTTAACATTGAGGAGTTTTAAGCTTGAGCTCTGAAGGCTTACATGCTTGCTTGATGAAAATTTATTCACTACTAGTATAAATGACTTACAGTATAGTCACCCATTATGTCAATGTGGAAGTTTATAGCTTGCCTCTATAATATCATAATAACCGTGCAGGAAATAACCTAGTAACTCTTTCAAAGCATGGAAGACTGTGCTGAAATAGCCTCTAATTTTAGTTCTGCAAAACAGAGAACAGTGTAAAGGAGTTACTACACAATATAGTGATGGAAAGTGTAATTATATGGGCACACCTCCTCAAACTGAGGATCATGACATCTACCTTAAAGTCAGTATTTCAGGAGGGTTAGACTCATGTCTTAGTAAATTCTTTCCTTTTCAAAGTTGCCTTTCAGAAAGACACAAGCAGTCAAATGTGACCTTATGTTAACAAGGTTTGTTTGTTTCTTGCAGAGTCATTATTCAACAGGAGGGTGGAGGAGAAGTCCAAAGAACTCTTATTCACACCCTTAGGCTGGCACCACAGCAATCTGGATCTGCTGAGAGAAGAGAATGGGGAGAAACAAGCCATGGAAAGGCTGCTGTAAGAAACGTAGAAAAAGGAATTTGCGCATCTTGAGTAACAATTTCTGAAGCCCTTCTATTCCACCAACTTTCAGTGGGACTTGAGCTACAGTAGGCAGTACAAGGAACTAATTTGCATTAAGAACCCAGCATTTTTACAGTATATTTTGGTTGGGTTTTTTATCTTGTGATGTCTATATATTGAGTACAGGACCAGAGCTGACTGCAGAACATTCTAGACAACTGTTCCTTCAGAGGACTTTTGTATTGTAAATGTTAAGAAAGTTACTTCTGAATTGTGACTTCAGCTAATCACTGCACTGTAATTTTTTTTTTTTTAAATGAGAAATCTATTTATTTTGCCTTCTTTACAGGTCTGCTAATCACAACCACATGATGGCACTGCTTCAGCAGCTTCTATACAATGAGTCCCTGTCACTGTCCTGGAGGGATATTATTGTACCCGTGGTCTGCCAGGTAGTTCAGACGGTACGGCCTGATGTCAAGAAGAGAGATGATGACATGGATATCCGCCAGTTTGTCCACATCAAAAAAGTAAGTTTCAAGCAGTGGATGTAGGGAAACAAAAGGGTGCAGCTGTTGGCAGCACCCCTTGTTTGAAGAGAATAGTCCCTTTCCCACTGCCCCCAGCATATTCAGCAGTGTAACTGGCTGACTTGGCCTTTGGATAAGGTAGGGTTCTAGAAAAAGTTGCACAGAGGGAACTTGGCATTCTCTGAAAGGTGCTTTAATGCCCTGGGGCTGACCTGTTCTTTCAGGCTGTAGGCTGCAGAAGGTAGCAAAGAGTAACACCTCTGTAATGACTTGCTTCGTTTTTTGGTTTCTGCTTGTTTTGCGCTTGAGTTGGAGATATACCAAATTCTGGAAAAGCAGCTTGCAGGACATGGTGCAGCAATCTATTGCCCTGTACCTATGCATTATGGAGGATTCAACTCTTCCCATTCCAAGTGCAATGACTTTCTTCAAGAGGAAAAATTAATTGTAATGGAATGGTGTATCCAGTTCTGCCAGATGGCCCAGTGTTGACATTGTTGAACTGTAAGTCTGGAGTTCTGGCATGCAAACTTCCTTGTGAGAGTCTGGTGTGAAAATAACATCCAAGGAGCTAGTGTGACTGAGGACTGAAGATTTGGGCGTAGTTTGCTTTGGCGAAATTCACCTCAGTAGTACTCTTGTTTGAAAGCCGTGTAAGATTTGATGAGAACCTTATGATTCTGGCGGTAGTTCTGTGGCATCTCTTCAGGCAGCATCACTTGTTCCTGCTTCTCATGAAACTCCAGTTCAAAGAGCAGTTGTTCACAGGTGAAAGCTCTTCATAGCTGTCTGCTGTTTTCACATGCTGGTAATACAAATGTCCTCTGAAACATGTTATTCAGAAACCTGTTTCATGTTGTTTATTACTCCTGGGATTGCCTGTGACTGCAGGCACACCAGTCAACTGTTTGATGTGTTCATTTGGTAGGTAGAGGGTTTTTTGGTTTTCTTTCTTTTTTTTTTTCTTCTATTTCCTTACAATTTGTTTGTTGCTAATAGAAATGGCATGTGCAAAGGTATATGCTCCTTGTGGCCTGTCAAAATTAGGTTCTCTTGTCATGCACTGAGTATATGGGTTTAACAAATAAGCACCTCTTGGGAGGAGTATAGAAATCCTAGAACTCAGTACTGGTTTTCATGTTGTTCTAAGTTTGCCAGGCTTTAAAGGGAAAGACTTGAGTCCAGCGTGACTGTATCTGATCTTTCATCTGATAATTAAGGGTGTAGCTGAAGCTTGCACATCACCTGCAATAGGTATTCTATGTATTAGCTTTACTGCACTAGAATATGTGGGAGTGTGTGACAGTTCTAAAAATGTTCTTTGCTTTGTTAGATCCCTGGTGGAAAGAAATTTGACTCCATGGTGGTGAATGGATTTGTTTGCACTAAGAATGTTGCACACAAAAAGGTATTGCAGCTTGACTAATCTTAACTGTAATGCATGCTGTGGAAACAAGGGTGCTCTGACTTGCTTTTTGTGTCAGGAAGCTTCTGTCACCACTTACGAGGTTTGTGAGCTTTCTCTGCTTTGAGCCCCCAGACAAGAATTGCTTTTAAAGCATTTCTTTTCCAAGCTGTTTTGTTTTCTAGCCCAGAGATTTTAGGGGAGAAACTCCCCTCATGCATGTATAGAAAAACATCCTTTCCACTCCTACCACCACATGAGGCATCTAATAATTACCCCAACTTTTAGCCAGAAAAAGGCATTTGTGGCTCTGACTTAGAATAGTATAGTGAAATGAGTCTTTAAGGCAGGAGGGCAAGATAGAAGTGAATTGCATCAATCAAGTGTATCAAGACTTTGAGGCTCCTAGCAGTGACTGGAAATCCTCTCTAGCATTTCCTGCTTATGGATGGTACCTGTGAAATTTCAATAACTGGGTGTAACAACTTCAGAAGAAGGAAGAATATGTAGTTGGGTCTGCCCCCACCTCCCTTTAAAGCTGAGAACGCTTTAAAGGGAGGTGGGGGCAGCAGGGACCAATCATGGGAAGTCTGTCTCTCTTTCTTGTGTACTTCTTCCTCTCCAGGTATTTGTATTTTTGTTTTAACTGTTTTTGTCTTTCTTAGATGAACTCTTGCTTAAAAAATCCCAGAATTCTTCTGCTAAAATGCTCAATTGAGTACCTCTATCGAGAAGAAACAAAGTTTACCTGCATAGAGCCTATAGTACTTCAGGTGAGAGTATGCTTTTATTCTTGGTTAAAATAACCCCAACAAAATCATGATCAGTGCATTGTTTTTTCAATGTGTGAGGTGTGGAGTTGAATGAGTGAGATTGAATAGAAAAGAGAGAACTTTGCTTTTCTAGTAAGCTAGCTAAGGGAGCTGCTGCTGTAAGTACAGTACAAGCTTCTAGCCTTGCACTGAGGGTTTTTGTCCTCAAGTTCCATGTCCTGAGAATGCATGTGTGAGCTTTTGATTCTCACAATGCAGCATTTTAGAAAACTTGTTTTATTTTTATTGAGACTTTCTGAACTGTATGTTCCTTATACAATATTAGAGCTAGATAAGGTTTAGGTGTGTGAAGAAATATTTGAAAAGTTAGTGTAGGTGAGGGTTGGGTCACACCCATGTTATTTTTTGTCAGGCTTGAACCTAATGGAGTGATGAACTAGAAAATGTCACTTTGGAACAGGTGCCCTGCCCCTGTGAGCAGGAATGTGCCTTAAATATGAAAACACTGAAGTACATAGACCTTTTCTTTAACACACTGCAGTCTTGCCTGAGAATCAGTCTTCAGGTGTTTGCTAGGATACCCATAAAAAAGGTATTTGGTGCCCTACTGAGCTTGGGCAGTAATGTTTGTTTCTGTATTTGACTGTTTTTCATAGCGTGTATTTCAGACCACTTCTGTTTAGTGGTTAACAGACAGGATAACAGGTATGAAAGCTTCAGCAATAAAACTTACCTGCCTAGTGAAATGGTTAATGCTTAAACTCAGACCTGTGTATTTTTCTGAATGGGGTAGAAGTGTCTGCAATACTTTGTAAATATTGGTCTCTGATTGTTTCAGTGTCTGCTTCAGAACATAATCATAACTAATTGTGTATCTGCATTAAAATCCTGTGGGACAGAAAACACTGCAATAGTCCTAGTTCAATTGAAAAGGCTAGCTTCCAGCAAGAGCTTTATCTTTTTTACACTTAAATGAATGTCTGTGTTCTGAGGAGCTGTCAAACTATTTTTGTGGTGCCTTTGTAGTGCACAGAACTTTTAAAACCTGACTGACGTGAGCTGCAATAACACAATTGAGAATATCTGGCTTGAGAAGCCGTATCCTCCCTCTAGCAGTGTAGACCTTTAGTTCTGATGAGTTGCAGCTTGATTTCTCCTTCTGTGCATGGTAATACAAGTGTGTGTGAGGGTAGTGAGATGAAGATAGCGCTGGATAGAAGAGCAGTTTTGTAGTGCATAGCATTTGGGATGGGATTTTGGGAGCACTGTCCTCAAGTACAGATTTAGGGACTGGCGATGTGTGTACAGACTTAGAGAGGCACAGAACACTCTCATACTCTTCCTGAATGGAAATATCTCTGACTGCCAGCAATCATTAGCATGTATCTGAAGGTGGAGAATGTAATACTGCAAACAGCCTTGGTTTATGATGCTCTGATTCTGGCACCTTTTGAACATAAAGCTTTTTTACGTGTGAAGGTGTAAGGTGTGTATATGTATGTTTGGATTCTGCTGCAAGTCCATTACTTCACATTGTCATTGGACTGTATTCTCATGTGAAATTAATGTTTGTAAAAAATTACTGAAAAACTGAGCCTTGTGCTGTGGGGGTGGGAAAATGTTCACAATGGACTACTGCTGGTGTTTTCTGGATAGCTGTTTTCCCTGTTTTATGGGAAAGGACTGTATGTAGATGAAGTGAAAAGTAGTATTAAGCATTAAAGTGGGTTTATTTTCCAGATGGGTTTGCAGTAGTTCACTGCCATACTTTGTTCCTGTCTGCAGGAAAGGGAGTTCTTGAAGAACTATGTACAGCGGATAGTTGATGTCCAGCCTAATTTGGTCCTTGTTGAGAAGACTGTGTCCAGAATTGCCCAGGACATGCTCTTAGAGCATGGTATCACTCTGGTCATCAATGTCAAGCCGGTGAGCATTTCTGATCAGAGTTAGACTCTGCCTTGTGGTAGATCTCTAATGTCTCCTTGTAGCAAACCCTCTGGAGAAAGCCAAGAGTTGTCTTATTTTATTCTCTAACCAGACGTGGGCTCTTTTTTAACAGTACTTCTCTTCCGAGAAGGTAAGACAGGCAAATCTGGAGAGTAACTTTTTCCTCAGCTCTTCACAGTTACTGTGCTGTGTCCTTGTTTGATGGGTCCTTGTACCCTGGTTTAGTTCTAGTTGACTTTGACACCCGTTTGTAGCAAATCATGCCTGAATCCTGAGCTATTGCCAGAGAGCTTCCATCCCTGTGGGGCAGGGTACAGACAGCCATACAGAGAGTAGCTGTGGGAGTTGGCTGAGCTCCTGGCAGAGCCAGCATTATGCTGATTGCACTGCAGCTCCTGGAGGTATCTGAATCTAGTCAAGTGAGAAGTTCTAGGCAGGGTACAATCTCACAAGAAATATTTACCCAGCTGTGTTTCTAAGATTCTTATATGTTCTGGATGTGGGTTTGTGGGACTGGGTTTAACTGAGAATTTGCATCTCAGTGAGAGGTTTCCTAGATCACACTGGTGTTTTTTGATTTGTTAAGAGCAAGATAAGGATGCCAGTGTCTGCTTTGCCTTGTAGATTCTTACTGTTCTTTCCATTTTTACAGCAAGTGTTAGACCGCGTAAGTCGAATGACCCAGGGAGACTTAGTGATGTCAATGGATCAACTGTTGACCAAACCACAACTGGGGACCTGTCACAAATTTTATATGCAAGTTTTTCAGTTGCCCAATGGTGAGTAAAGCTTGATGTGCCTTTGCTCATGTGTGTGAAAGGATAAATGCTTTGCTCCTTTTTAAATAGGTCTTACCCGTTGTCTTCCTTGTGTGATCGTGTATCATCCTACTCATTTTATTTCTGTTACTTCTTGGAACTACAGTGAACTGTCTGTGTAGAGAAAAGCATGCTCTTACTAAGATGAGACACACTACAGATTTTAATTAGACTGATTTCTTTCTTCCAAACTGTTTTTTCTCTTCCCACATACTGTAGTATTCCAACTTCCTGTTCAAAGCAGGAAGGATTAATTTCAGTGCAGCATCAGATTTCTTAGGGTTTTGTCAGCCAACTCTTGAAAATATCGCAGAGCGGAGATTTCATAGCCTGTCTGGGCACTGTCCTCACTGTAAAGAATTTTTCTTCATTGAAATAGAGAATCATAGAACAGCATGTGTTGGAAGAGACTTCAGAAGATTAGCTGGTCCAACTTTAACAAAGCAAATCAAAATTTGCCTTGTTGCAATCTGTGCACACTTCCCCCTGTCCTTGTGAACCTTTAAGAAATGAGGTTCCTTTTTCTCTGTAACTCCCCTAGGCAGTGGGAGTCTACAAAGGAAGGAAGAAATGCTGTTTGACAGGTTACCAGTGGTGCTGGCACACGTAAATTCTGTGGATGCGGGTCTTTGTGGAGATGCAGATCTTTGTGGAGATGCAGTCTTTGCATCTCTTCATAGAATCATAGAAAGGTTTGGGTTGGAAAGGACCTTAAAAATCATTTAGTTCTAACTTCTCTGCCATAGGCAGGAACTAGACCTTCCACTAGACCAAGTTGCTCCAAGTTCCCCCAAATCTGCCCTTGAACACTTCCCTTTCTACTTCCTCATTGCCCCTTCCAGCCTTTAAATTGCCTTCAAAATGTCACGGGCTTTTGACTTGTAAGGATGAGCAAATGTGCCTGGGAGGGAAGCATTTCTTTTGCTCACTGCTGCAGAATCTATAGTCATCTTAGAATACGCTGTTTAGGTCAGGGTGTTCCGTGTGGCCTTCACTTTGACTTTATGATGGCTTGTCTTACAAAACAGGAGATTTATAGCCATTGCTTTTTTTGCTTGGAAAAAATAAGTTATTTCAGTACTGTAGTGTGCATTTCTGCAGCTACCAATGTTACTTGCTCTTAGTCTCTGTTGCAGTCTCTTGAATGTATGAGATACCTAAAAGCAGGTTAACTGTAGTTGTCATCCTAACTCTCATGTATTACCTTTCTTCTAGATCAGACTAAACCCCTGATGTTCTTTGAAGGGTGTCCCCAGCACCTGGGTTGCACTATCAAGTTGTGTGGTGCTGCAGAATACGAGCTGGCTCGTGTGAAGGAGATCCTGATCTTCATGGTCTGTGTGGCTTATCATTCCCAGCTGGAAATCTCATTTCTTATGGATGAGTTTGCCATGCCCCCTACTCTCACCAAAAACACTTCCTTTCACTCCCTTATTGAGGAGCCAGGAGATGAAAATGAGCAACAGAACCTCTTCAACGGTGAGGACTTCAACACAGCAGTCAAAGACATTGAACTATCCTCTGAAAAGCTGCCTGTAATCTCTGAATTAGTGTCCTCTGATGAGGTCAGTTTGCCTGAACCAAGAGGTGTATTTGACAGAGGTGACCAAGAGAACAGTCAGGTGGAAACAGTGTCCTCCAAGCAGCAAGAGCACCACAAAGGGGAGTCACCATTTGAAGTGTTCAGCTCTGTACCTCATGTAATACCTGAAACATCCCCACTGCCCCTTCATGGCATGGACCAGCACTTGGCCACTCTGGATAACCAGGCACTAGAGCATCTTCAACAGGCAGATGATTTACAGGAATCCAAGAGTCAGATGAGAGTCTTCAGAGACCCTCTCCAGGATGATACTGGTTTATATGTCACGGAAGAGGTAACTTCATCTGAGGATCGTCTCAAAACTTACTCTGCAGCATTTAAGCAGGAGTTGAAAGATGTCATTCTCTGTATTTCTCCAGTACTGATGTTCCGTGAACCATTTCTTTTGACTGAAAAAGGCATGAGATGCCCTGCCCGGGAATACTTTCCTGAGCAAGTTTATTGGTCTCCTCTGCTCAATAAGGAGTACAAGGAGTTGGAGAGCAGAAGAAAGAGGCAATTGTTGCGGGATCTCTCTGGACTACAAGGGAGGAATGGGAGTATCCAAGCCAAGGCTATCCAAATCTTACCTTCTCATGAGTTGGTTAATACTAGAATAGCAGAACATCTACGTGATAGCCAGAGCTTAGCCAGAATGCTGGCTGATTATCGGGCCAGAGGAGGGAGGATACTACAGAAGAGCACAGATCCTTTTGCCCAAAACAAGGATGTATGTAGTGTCCCTACTGGAAAAACTGGGAGCAGAACTGAAGAGGAGGAGAAGGGACTGGCTCAGAGTGAATCCTCATGGTCTCATAAGGTAAGATTGAGTTGTGCTGCTCAAAACTCAAATTTCATCAGTCTCTCATGGTATACAGATGGCATAGGGTCTCATATTAAACCAGAGGGGGTTGCTTTTTGTCTGTTTCTTTCTGTTTGTTTTTTTTGTTTTGTTTTTTTGACTGGGTCTTAATTTCATTTTAGATTGCAATGCTCTGCAGTTCAGAACAAGAGACTGCAAAATTTCTCTGAGAAATGCACAGTCAGCCCAGAATCAGTTTTGCCTGTTTGACTGGGCTGTACCTAACTGATTTCTGAAAATGAGTCCATGAAGAGGGAGCAAACCTTAAGAAGTTTCTTAAACTGAGCTTTCTTGCTCCTTGTATTTGGTGATTTGTAGAAATGTAATACTTTCATTTTCAGAGGGCTTAACGTCATGGAAACAGCAGTAGGCTGTAATTACATTAAAGTACTTGATTGATTGTAAAAGTTTGGGTGATCTGAAGAAAAGTGAGAATCACATAACAGAGGGGAAGGAATCTTCTTTGAACTTTCAAAGCAAGGGAGTATGTGCTTGTAATATAAGTATTTAAAGTTTTGGCAAACTGCCATGAAAGTAACTAACTTGTGTCTGAGGAAAAGCATCTTAGGACTTTCTTGAATTGTGAGCTGTTTAGGAAAAAAGTCTATGAACAAGAGTAGCAGAACTGATCTGTTGAAATAGCCAAACATCTTGGTCCCTGAGCAAAACAGCCCCAATGTTTATAGGCAGAAGTAACTTTTTAATTGGTGCTTAAATGTAGATCTTTGTAGTTTCACAGGCCATAATCTTGCAAACTGTAAGAGTAGCCGTTGCTCTGGATCAGACTGGTTGATGCTGTTTTAAATTTATTCAGTGATCAAAGAAAAGTATTTGGTAACATCATAGTTTTGTAGGGTGTGGGAGGGAAAACAGCTCCATTCCAGCAGCAGCATGGTACATCTCCTCCCAGAGAATAGAAAGATGGAAATCTTTCAATAGCCTGAATGAGTAACTGAGGTATAATATACTGGCAGAGTTTTGAATCCAAGGTGTCCTAAACCGTACAGTGATTTAGAGACTCTGGATATTTGTCATGGGGCTTTTTGTTGTTTTCTGTTCCTCTTGGCTTTATTTCCACAAAAAGAAAGACGTGTGTTCATTGGTTTCGTTATGCATATGAGCTATGTTGTTCTAAAAATGGCAGTTACCAATTATACGTACTACAAGTTTGCCTGAAGCTGAGAGATAATGCCAAGTTAATCTGTACAAAAGGAGAAAGCAGAGATTTGTCTTTGAATAAAATTACTAGGATATAATTTTGGCAGCAGAAGTTGTGCGTGAATGGAGGTGTCTGTAACCAGTGAGTTGTTTTCTCTCCACTAGGTGGACTGCCTGAGTCCAGTAAACCATCAGAGGCTCTGTGTTCTCTTCAGCAGCTCTTCTTCTCAGTCCAGCAATGCTCCAAGTGCCTGTGTTAGCCCCTGGTA
Organism: Aleadryas rufinucha; assembly: GCA_013397815.1. Taxonomy (NCBI): domain Eukaryota; kingdom Metazoa; phylum Chordata; class Aves; order Passeriformes; genus Aleadryas; species Aleadryas rufinucha. The sequence continues at coordinate 535,252 of VZTH01017875.1, read as the reverse complement.
TGAAAATTACTCCTCTACAGCTTATATAATTGCTATGCTTTCCTTCCCAGAGCCTGCCTCATAGCAGTATTTCTTTAAGGACTCCTTGGTAGGTTGTGCCCGTCCTATAACAAGAACTTTGCCAAAAGACTCTTGTGTTGCGTGGTCAGGTGAATCCACAGCAGTATTGCACAGCCTCTGTAATACCCAAGGCATGAATGAGAAAACCCAGCCTGAAACCAAATGCTTTAGTTGGTCTTTCACTGCAGAGTAGTGTCTTTGTGTGGGGAGCACTGCATGCAGTCTTGTGCGGAAGAGTTAGTGTAAATGAACACAGAGCAATGTCCAAGCCCAAAAATGAGCCTTGTATATCTTGGAATACTTGTAGACTTTATTATCCAAGAGTGGCATTGGAATATATTGCTATCTTTCTCATACTATAGTCATTAGTATTACGAGCTTTATTTCCTGCTTAGGGGACTGTAATTTGCTAATTGTGTGCAACTTACGGCACACTTTTATCTCTACTAAACAGGGCAAGTCTTGATGTTTAATCATTAGCTTAGGTGATTTTAATCATTTAACTTAGGTGAAAATAAAGAGATGACCCTCTTACAGGGAAAGGTCTAAAGTTCCTGTAAAAGCTGAGAAATGAACCAAAGAAGATGGTGATATGCTCACTAACCAGCAACAATGAGAGGATGTAAATTAGTGATGTTAGGGATATCTGAATTATGGCACTTAAGCTGATACACATTTTAAATTGCTTGGTCACCTCAGGTTCTGAGGAAACAAAAGTTGCTATTAAATATTCTAGAAGAGTAAGGTTTTCTTGAGGCTTTATTCATGTTCTGGATGTACCCTTTTTGTAGCTGTTTAAACATTAATGTTTGAAGCTTAAAGCTGTTTAGACTTCTGTGCCTAGATATTTTTGAACATAATCTTCAGAAGTGCAGTTGAATTGTATTGGACTTTTAAATGTCAAGTCTAAAGTTGTTCAAGTAGGACTTTGATCTCATTGCTAGCTAACCTGACAGCAGGGATCGAGGAAGGGTAGTCAAGAGGAAAAAAAAAGTCTTTGGAGGTATACAGGGCTGTAAAAAAGCCAGCAATAGGTGTAGATCTGTGCACCTAAAGGCCATTGCACAGCTAACAGTAATGGCATCCAGTCTCTAAAGCTTTTCTTTCTCTGCTTTAGGATTGTGACCATGGAATTCTATGGGAAAAATGACCTAACTCTAGGGATTTTTCTGGAGCGCTACTGTTTCAGGTAAGGAGGAACTTACTCTAATTCACTCACACTCAGTTGTTACAAGCAATTACATCCATTGCCTTCTGTTTTGGCCCTGTCCTTCCTACTTTCCTCCATGAGGAAGTGAAACAGATGATGAAACAAGGTTTATAAGTTCATAAAGACAAACGTGTTCACTTTTTTGTAGCAATTAGGGCTTCAGGGCTGAGTTAAGAGTCTGAACACGTATTCCAATTGTCTGTTTTTCAAAACAAGCAACTGTACTGGTCACAGTTTTCTGAGGTTCCTCTTTGAACGTTCATACAGGTGTTGGGTAACACTCATTTAGTGTCTCAGAGTAAGGCTTTGTCATATGTACAAGGTGGCTAATGTAATGGTCCAGAGCACTTTAAGCCCTGGCAAAGTACTGAGTCATTTATTTCACCTCACAGGTGTGTAAGTTGTTACATTTCTGTAATAACTGGTGCTGCCACAACCCTATGCAGAGTCTCAGCAGGCTGTGAAGCTGGATAGGTAACCCGCTCAAAAGACAAGCTCACTCTGTTCTCTCCATTGGCCACTTGCAGTAGCAGAATGCTCTTGATGTTCAGCCTTCTGGAGGAACAAGTATTTCTCCTTGTGATGATCACTGGGGAGGAGCTTAGCTGCCCACTTCTAAATTCTTGCTTCTTTCTGCTCATTAGGTAGTGTGTGTTAAAGTGAATGCTTCTTAATCTCCATAGTTTCAGTAATTAAAATTCTTTATTTTTTCACATGAGCAAGGAGAATCTGAGCTTTTTCAGGCTCTTTCTGGTTTTGAAGAATGTCTCATCTGACTTTGGTATCTAAAAGCTTTTATTTTTCTGGTATTGGTCTTTCTTTCCTGACTTAAAAAAACCCATCCACAGAAAGGTCAAGGGTTTTACTGTTCCAAGATGTTCCATGGCACTCTGTTGCTTACCTGTTCCTTCAGGAGCTGAAACATTGCCATTTTGAAGGCTCTTTGTCACATCTTTGTCCTTGGTAGCATTTGCTTGAGTACACTGCCAAAGTGGTCTTTTAATTTGGTGCCAAGCACTTCCACAGGTGCTTTTATCTTTATTTTGTGGATTAAAGAGAATATGTTGGTAGAAAGTGATTCATTGTAAAAAGGTGATAACCAGTATCCAGTCACTGCTTTTGGGACACATACAGCCATTGCTGATAATGGAACTTTGCTACGTGCTACTTCTAAATTGCTCTGCAGAAACAGCCTTTATTACAGGCTTAGAAAACTTTTTTACAGTGAAGATAAATAGTACCATGATATTAAAAGGCATATTAGATCTGTTGTATCAGTTCTTCAGCAGTGCCTAGTATGTGGCCGTTCATAAGTGTTTCTGTTTCTCTCTGTAAGGCCTTCCTACCAGTGCCCCAGCATGTTCTGTGAAACACCAATGGTGCACCACATTCGTCGCTTTGTTCATGGACAAGGCTGTGTGCAGATTGTGTTAAAGGAGCTGGACTCCCCCGTCCCTGGGTACCAGCACACAATCCTTACTTACTCCTGGTGCAGACTGTGCAAACAGGTAAGGATGTGGACTTCAGAATCGTTGCTATTCCAGTTTAGTATTCTTGTTGTAACTGGCTTTGTATGGAAAGGCAGCATTTTTGACAAAGTGCTCTCATCCCTGGAGCTGTGGCTAAACTGGCAGAAAACCTGTTACTGATAGAGATGTTCTCATGTTACCTACAAATTCCTCTTGTAGCACTGGGGCTGTTGAGGGTGAAAAATCTTATGTGAGGTAGTCCTGTTAGAAAGTGTCAAAAGTGACTCTGAGAGGATAGATCTAAGCAGGAAAAATGGAGTTGCCCACTTAAAGGTGAAGAGTATGGTCCCTTGCTTGCAGTGAATCATTATGAGCATCAAAAGAATGTATACATGGGGAAGAGCAGACACCAAGACCTACTGGGTTAGTAACTGGCTAAAGCCACTCGGTATTCTTTGATCTTCTGTGGACTGAACAGCCTGCATTGCGTCAATGTGATGTCTAGAGTTGCTTTAGTAGTCATTAGAAAGTAACATCTTCATTAGAGAAATACTAAATTGCTTTAAAAAGCCCACAAGATAGTAAGATCTGAAACTTGTTCTGTAATTTAGCTAAGAAAACATTGCTAACTGGATATTCATCTCTAGCTAAACATTAAGAACCTTCAAAGAGACAAGAATGAAACTTAATGAAAAAGATTAATGCAGTACCTGAAATGCAAAACATCTCAATTACCTATATGGATGACTCAGTTCACCTACTTACGCTGCTTTAAACATGGGTGATGGATTTACAGATACCTGGAGGTTAACGCAGTTGCTGACAGCAAGCCCTGTGGTGCTGTGTATACAGCTGCTCTATAACCTTTTATTTCTGTGTGCTCATGTAAACACGTTTGAGGCTGTCAAGTGTGTGTAAAGCAGTGTCTGCTCTAAGCTTGCAAGCACTTCTGCAGATGAATTACACTGCGAAGCAGTACCAATGCATTTGTAGCTGAAGAATCACCAGGAAAAAAGTATATGATACGGCCACTGCTGCTGGCTGGGTTGCTGGAAATTGACTCCATATAGAGAAAAAACATCCCAGAAATAAGCTTCCATCAAGGGTATGTTTGGACTCCCCCAGCTTAGCACCTGTCATCATCAGATAGCAGTTGTTGTTCATCAGATTTATTTTAACTGTGTGTTGGCCTTAGCTTTGCATAAATGCTCTCTGTTGTTTAGTATGTTTCAGGGTCATGGGTGCTTCTGGTACTAGAAATACTGGATTGCTATCTGGATTGTCTTGTCCTTTATCTTGTTTGAAGGATGAAATTGACATTGCCAAACACTTGCCTTTCAATTTTTCAGGTGACACCAGTTGTTCCCCTTTCCAATGACTCTTGGTCTATGTCTTTTGCAAAATACCTTGAGCTGAGGTTCTATGGGTACCAGTACACTCGAAGGGCCAACGCAGAGCCTTGTGGGCATTCCATTCACCATGACTATCACCAGTATTTTTCCTATAATCAGATGGTGGCATCTTTCAGGTGAGTTCCACTGCTAAAACTTTCTTTCTCTCTCTAGTACTATATGAAGCATATGGCTCTAGTAAGGATTCATCAGCTCTGTCCTTCACTGTGAGTACAGTGTGGGATAACATAACTGTACCTAACCACAAGTGCAGGATTGTGTGCTGGCTTGCAGAGGGCATTGTGGGTGCAATCACTGTCCTGGCTGCAGTGGGCAGTGTTTTAAGAGTGGATGGTTCCTGTTCATGGTACAGAAGGGAAGTGCTTTTCCCTATCTAATTCCAAAAGCTTTCAAAATTTCGATTTTGCAGCATGATTTGTGGTTTCGCTTGTTGCCTGGGCAATACATGAACAGTGTGTTATTGCTGCTAAAAGTAACTAAAGCCCTGGACATATTGACAGTGCCCCTTTTTGTATAAGAGCCTCAAACCTCAGTATGGTGTAGAACTAGTACTGTGTGGTGAGAGTCCTGTTACAAGCTGTTGTATTGCCTTCTCAGCTATTCTCCAATCCGGCTGCTGGAAGTGTGTGTCCCACTACCCAAGATCTACATCAAACGACAGGCTCCATTAAAAGTTACTATTTTGCAGGATCTCAAGGATTTCTCACAAAAGTAAGCTTTGTTTTTAATGTCTTCCTCATCTTATTTGTATTTTGTACTTTTACTAGCAGAACACACAACTGTTTTTGCTAGTATTATGAGATTTGGCTAAATGTTCATTATTTGATAGAAAAGTAATAGTTTAAAACATGTATGCATATATACTTCCAAGGGAGAGTGGTATTGAAATCTTTATTACCTTTGCCTGCTCTGTCTGTGCTAATCTCTCAACTCTGTCTGGTGGCAATTCAGGTTAAACATAGCCAGTAGAAACTAAGATTCTTTTCTTCTCTGTCCCTGAATGTTGCACTGATGTCTGAGTGATATAGCATGTTTATAGTGTTCTGTGATTTAGAATGATGCCGCCAAGCTACTGAAAGGTTGACCATCATCACGTGTCTGAAATGTTACCTTATGAAATTCCTTCTCAAGCACTCCTCAATATTTTTAATTCCTCCCTCTAATGCTAAAAATGAAATGGAAGAGATGGTCCTAGAAGGCCTACTCTGAAAACTGCAGGTTATACTTTGTACTCTTACTCTAACGTTCCCTTATAGAACATCTGACTGAGTTTCAATTCTGTCTTCAGCCCCAAAAAACTGCAAAGACCTTGCTCAAATCTCTTGTCCAAACAGAACTGTTGTTATTATATTGGTCATGTGGCACCAGAGCTCTCTGGTATGTAAAAGTCATTGCCTTTGTTAGCTATTGAATATAGTGACAGCAGGCAGACTGTACCTCCTTGTAGTCTAAGGTAAACTACCATGAGCCTAGACGGTTTCTAAATGTAGGAAGAAAAAGGTGGAAGACAGGCTTGATGAAAACTCTCTTAAATCCAGCCAGTCTGCTGCTCTGCCTGGTCACAGCATTCCTGTATGGCTGATATGTCTGTGACTATCTGACTTCAAAACCTGTGGAGCTTTGTTTAGAGCTGAAATAGAGGTACTCGTTATTTCTGAGCCCTGCTGGTGGAGGCGTAGCTTGCAGACCAAGGTTCTTCCTAATCACAGATGACACAACAGTTCCCCTTTGTTAGTAATGTGTTTGAGACATTTATCTTGCTCTCTGACAGCTTTCACTGCTAATAATAAATTGTGGAGACAAATGCCAGGGTGTGTAATATCTAGGTTCCTCCTATTACTAATGAAGTTTTCCCAACTTTCTCTGTAAATACAGTTGGATAGCTCATTGTGCAGGAAGGCTGTCGGATATTGTCTTTTGTATTTTTAAATGTTAACCTTAAACACATTCAGACTTCTATTAAAGAATGTTGAAGAAGCTCCAAGTAGTCTCAGCCTAACTCTTTGCATCCCTGTGGACAGGGTGTCACAAGTGTACCTTGCTGTGGATGATCGCCTTGCTTCTCTCAAAACGGATACTTTCAGTAAAACGAGGGAGGAGAAGATGGAAGACCTCTTTGCCCAAAAGGAGGTAATAGACTATTTTTGCATCAGTGGGCCATAGGCTAAATGTGTGGAGGAGCTACGCAGATCCTGTGTTATCTTGGGTGACACACAGAACACTGACAGCTTTTCTTTTGGCAGATGGAAGAAGGCGAGTTTCAAAACTGGACTGAGAAGATCCAAGCAAGGCTTCTTTCATCATCACTGGACACACCTCAACAGCTGCAATCTGTTTTTGAGTCTCTGATAGCTAAAAAGCAAGGACTTTGTGAGATGCTACAAGCCTGGAACAATAGGTAAGAGGACATATGTTGGAATCATGAGCAACACTGATACTGTGTTGGTTCTAAGAGGGAAGAGATTCAACTGTACAGTTGCTCTATGGAGCTTGTGCTGAATGTCCTTTACTGGTTAAGACCACACAGCTGATTGATTGGAACAGAAAATCATTTGAGACGATATGATCAAAGTATTGTGTTGTAGAGCACAACTTGCATCTGGAGGAGAAATTTTCATTTGATTAAAGATAGAAGAGATGGGAAGAGGGGAGCATGGGAGCAGTAGATTGGGTGATCTCAGAGGTGAAGAAAATGTGCTGTCTTTGGCCATTTGATACATCTTTGGCACATGTTAGCAGCAATCTGAGTTTACAGTAAAGACTTGTGAAGTCATGCTTGGCTGTATTCTGGTATGGAGAAACTTCATAACTTATATCATTCAGAGATAAGACCAGTAACCTGTCTTTTGATGAATTTTTCTTAGGTGGTGATGGTTTTATGTGGGTTGGTTTTGTTTGTTTGTTTTATTTTTATTTTTTGTTTAAGATTGCAGGATCTCTTCCAACAAGAGAAAGGGAGAAAACGTCCATCAGTACCACCCAGCCCTGGGAGACTGAGGCAAGGTGAAGAAAGCAAGGTATGGGTAACAGGCTATAAACCTCTTAAACTTTTTTTTTTCTGGGGCAATACAATAGTCTTAAGACTGGCTTCAGCTCTCTTTAATAATTAATAAACTGGTTTTACTGCATCCTGTAGTTTTCAACTGTAAAAGCTTAAATTGCCTGTTAGTATATGTATGTTTTCCTAAAAGATGTGAACTAAGAGCCATATTGTAGAGAGAAAGGCTAAGTATGAATAGGAGATGATGATTTTCTGTGGTGTTTGTATTGTGTTGATGTGAACACTGCCAGCAGGGAGCTGCTGTCATTGTCGAGTGTGTGCCTAGATAGGAACTGGGCCATGTCCTTCAACCCTAGGTTGTTGCCTATCAGGTGCATCCCTTGTGAAAAAGAAAGGGTAAATAATATTGAAAGGTAGAGCAAATGACACGGGAAGGACTGATAATGGATTTTCAGGATAATCTCTGTTTTGTGATATATCCTGTGGGATCTGACTGAAGGGATGTATGAATGATTTTGGACTGCTGCCTCAAGAGCTCTGTCCGAGGATACACATGCTAGCACGCTGAACTTCCACCCTTTGGGGAGCTGTAACTCTGAGGAAATGTCTGGGCTGCAAGGCAGTACAATACAAGCATCGTACCGAGAGGCTGAACTCCCAATAGTTCTGCCATAGCAAGGTGTGCTGAAAACCCCTAGAGACCCTGGATTTGCTCTGCTGCATGCACACATGCCCTTTCCACTTAAAAAATCATTTGTGAAGTGCTAAAACAAACTTAATCTTGATCTAGCAGGGCATAGGTTCATTGAGAGGGAGAGTAGTGTTTAAAGCAACATACAGAGATAACAGCCATCATAAGCATCTTGTGAACTTGAGTTGCTCTTGCCTTGTCTTTTTCCTGTGGTAACAGATACTGTGACAGTACAGAGGCTCAGAAGTGGGTAGGAGTGCTCTGTTGTAGTAAATCTGCTTTTGTAAGCGTTCCACACAGGCGGGAATACAGCTGTAAAGAGCTTGGCATCAACATTGGTGTTTTGTTATTCTGCCTAGATCAGTAGCATGGATGCTTCCCCACGCAATGCTTCTCCAGCCCTGCAAAATGGAGAGAAAGGTCTGTTACTTATTTTTCATAAGCTGCCAATAGAAGTGGGCTGTAGCCCTTTTCCTGACATAACATGGGAGCTTTTGTCAAATTTGATAAATCAGAGAAACAGCAAATCCCCCTCATGTCACATTTGTTCTTTCTAATGGTAAGATAGAAGTTGGCCATCTGCTTCTAATATGAAGCTGAATTACTAGTGGTTAGTAAATTGGCCAACAATGGTTTTTCTTTGAACGTGAGTTTAAAAACTTTTGGAGGCTTTCTAAATAACTGAATAACTACATGGAATTCGGGAAATGCTTTTTGCCTCTTCTGTGATCTTCTGTGGTGCTGAGACCTCTTACCTGTGAGGCATACTGAGAGTTTGTGGGAGCTGAAGGTAGTAGTTATAAGACTATATATTTTCTGGAGGTTATGTGCTACATTGATAAGCTTGCCCGGTTCTATGGTCTGTGTGGCCTTACCTGCTTTCTAAGTAAAAACTTCCTGAAAGTAGATCCTGGTTATAGCTTGGGCTGGGAGCAAACGGTGTGACTTCTGACAGCCATGTAAAATGCTTTCTTCTGTCCTTAACTGTCCTTGTACTCTCAGAGGATCGTTTCCTGACGACTTTATCAAGTCAGAGCTCCACAGGCTCCACCCATCTGCAGCTGCCCACTTCTCCAGAGGTTGCATCAGAGCATATGAGTGCCAGCACACTCTCTGAACAGGACACAACAAGCAGCTCAGAAGGTATAGTTCAGTTCAGATCTTGTATTCTTTCTCTTGCTATTCTGTGCCAAGTGCACAAGATCCATTTAGGAAATGACAGATCTGGTAACTCTGTGGTCTGTAGTCATCCTTCTGAGTTTACAGCTTAAACTTTGATGTTGTGATGCAGACCTAACTTGTGTCTGTTCCAGATGTGTTTGATGGGCACTCACTGGGATCTACAGACAGCCAAGTGAAGGAGAAGTCTACTATGAAAGCTATTTTGGCTAACTTTTTGCCTGGAAACAACTATAACCCCATTCCCTTTCCCTTGTAAGTACTGCATAATATATATAATGTACAAAATTAGCAACCTTGGCAGATTGCAGGCAGAGCCATGCATGCTTCCTTTGCTCAGCGTATAATTTAAGTCATTACTTAAGTTTGCCTCTGAATAAGCTAGAGAATTTTGTCGAAGTAGGAATTTTTCTGTGTCCTTTCTTGGTGACTGTAGGTTACTCACCTTTCTTATGAATGATCTGCCCTTATGTAAATCCAGTATCAGTTTCTCGTTCTCCTAGTAGGCATGCCTCCTCAGAGCTCTTGTGGGAGATAAAGGGGTGGGGAAAGAGGGGAGAAAGGTGCCTTCTAACTTCATTGCTGCAGGGAGGGAGTGAAAATGCCCTTCCTTATCAAAGACTTAACTAAAGCTACATGCTTGCATCTTGTTTTTGCTTCCAGACCTCTTCCAAGGGTTGGACTCAAATTGGCATTGTCTGGGTGTAGGTCAGGTTCAATGGCTACTGCATGTGCCCTCAAGTCTCCCTCTCATGTGAAGATGGGCAGGCTGCAAAGTCTTTCAGCTACTTGGTCTGCGTGCTTTGTGTAGTGTTTCTTGTTTGACGTGTGCCTAATGTTTGGCAGCCTGAGTTTAACTTGTGAATCCCACCCCCAGTGTAGAAGCGGAGGCCTTGGGCTGATGAGGTAAAAGCTAAATGACTGGACCCTACAGATAAGTAAAAGAAAATCGTACAGAAATCCAGGAGGCTTTGGGGAATTTTCTGTGCTCGTTCAGAAAAGAGTCCGGATTTGTCCCCTAATTTCACTCTGCAGGCTGTGCTGCTGGACAATCAAACCAAACTCAGGCAGGTTTTGGTGCCATTGGAAACAGTGGCTGCTAAACACAAATAGACTCTTATTCTAACTTGGAACTGGTGTTCTGATCTAAGCAGCTTGCTTGAAATGCTGATTGCCCTAACACTACCATTTAGAATTAACCACATAGTTATGAAAGTGTTTATTGGGAGAAGCTGATCTGGGGAGCTTTGCTTCCATGCTGAGACTTGCAGCTTGTCCTTGGGAGTGCAGTGATGAGATCTGTGTTTGACCAAAACTTCTTTTCTTTCCACAAATTTTTATGATCTACTAACAGTCTATGTTTTAATTTAGTGACCCAGATAAGCACTACCTAATGTATGAGCATGAACGTGTACCTATTGCAGTCTGTGAGAAAGAACCAAGCTCCATCATAGCTTTTGCTCTCAGGTACTGGTGTGATTTTGCTGTTCATCTGACATACTTTGTACTTTTGCAGCTTGTGTGTTTGAGGAATATTTAAATTTTAATGATAGGGAAGAAGCATGACAGAATTTCTACATTAAACTGTGTTAGAGTTTCTGCCAGAACTGGGGTTCTTTCCTTTTTCTGCTGGGATATGGAAAGTGAAACTGGATTTTGGACTTTCTTAGTGGAACTCTGGTATGCAAAAATGTAGTTGTGTGGTGTTTCTTTTGATGAGATACCACTAGAGAAAGAAGTGCAACTAAGGTTTGCTCAGCCTCTCCAGCTGGAGGAAGTGCAACTGAGTTGGGGAACAACTATTGGTATTGATATTGCAGTCTGTCCCTTGCCTACCTTTGGTCATAGCAGCTCTTGCTACTGCTCAGCTCTCCACACCAGCTGCTTCAGTAAACCTTTGGGCTTGCATGTCACAAAGCAGTGGATTTCTGAAGAAGTGCATTCTTAAACGGTGGGAGGGGGAAAAATAAGGGGATATTTTTCCTGCAGTATTGTCCAGAGCAGCTTCTGTTATAAGAAAACTAAATTCTAATTATAAGAAAAAATGAAGCAGAGGTTTTTCTGCAGTGGTGTTTTGTTTCCTGTGGTTGTCTCTGAACTGAATCTTTGGGCTGATATTGCAGTTTCCTGGAGAACACTTAATTATTTTTGGGGTTTTTTTTGGTTTTTTTTGGTGTTTTTTTTAACTTTTTTTTAAATTTCTTTCCCTATCAGTTGCAAGGAGTACAGAAATGCCCTGGATGAGTTGTCCAAAGCATCCCTGAAGAACATTTCTGAAGAAGGACTACAACCAAACAGGTTACATGCAGGAACTACAGTACATAGAGTGAAGACACAGTGATGATAGTGGATAAGCCAAAACTAGGATGGGGAAGACCCTTCAGAATATGCCTCTGTTAGGATCTCTGCTTTCTGATGGAATCTGACTCATTCTATGTAACCAACACATACTTCAGTATGAGAGTTTCCATTTCGTGTTAGGGACCATCACGTAATCCCTTGGCTGTGTTCATGATAGGAGCACTGGGCCTGCTTACCTTTGCTGTGGTCATGGATGGAGCCGTTGCTGTGGATCCTGAGAGGTATTTTTTAGGAAGGCAGAGGAGGACAACTTTGGAGAGTCCCACACCATTACACCTTTAAACAGTGTCTTCTTCTCTTAGTGTTTAGGCAGTGGGAAGAAATAAATGTCCAGGCATAAAGCAGTAGTGTCCTGGGTGGCAGTATGTGTTGGCTCATGACTTCTTTGTTCTTTCTCCTTTCAGCATGTCAGACAGCAAACCCAAGAGCAGCAGTCCTGTCCGCCTGCCTGAGGCTAACATGTGTCCACTTCGCAGTGCAGAGCCAGAACAGCGTAAGACCATTTTGCCAAAATCATATCCATGATGCTAATCTCAGCTCAGGCTTGAGTCCACTTAACCTGGATTCTAGTTCTTGTGGGGTAAAAAGAGCAGCATTCTGAGTTGAAATTGTGACTAGTCTTAGTGTTGACTTAATGTAACACATGAGAAGGGTGGGAATCTCTGGATTTTTTTGTTTTTTGAAGTCTGTGGCTTTCTCTGGTTCTTGTGAGATCAAACTGTCATTCCCTGATTTAATGTTATCATGTAGTGAACCTAGGGTTATTCTTGAATCTAGCCTATTCAGTGGGATATGATGCCTTCTTTTGGCATTACCTTCTTTAAAGAGATGCAGTTAAAATATTTTGAAATGGAGACATGAAGTTCTTACTGTGTTAAAGACACTCATGCTTGTTCTGTGTTTTCAAATGTCTCTGCATTCCAGGATGCTACTCAGAACACTAGGTCATCTACCCGCATGGACCTTGGTTGCCTGAAGAATAGCAAATGAGTTATAGTTGAATGGCATCATTCCTTCAGCTAGCGCAATGAATGGGGAATGTTCATAGGAGTCATGCTTTTATTAAACTGCCCGTGGAAATGCCAACACCATCTTTTCTATTCCTTTTCACTGTAGCAAAGAAACCATCTAGTGTTTTGTCTTTCTTCCGTGGCACGGGAGGGAAGAGCCCAGACCTGTCTTCCCAGAAGAAAGAGACATTACGTGGTGCTGACAGTGCTTACTACCAGGTTGGACAGATGGGCAAAGAGGGAGCAGAAAACCAAGGAGCAGAGACTCAAGGTACAAGACTGCAGAGTCCCTCTTCTCTCTTGCATTGTTACTTCTCCCAAACTTCATTCATATGTGCAAGGCCCCAGATGCACTCCTGCTCATACTTTTTCAACAGTCCAAGGTTACTCAGCATGCATTGAAAATGAATAATTTGAACATCACATATGGTTTTTTCATAAATACATTGCTTTTCTTTGTGATAAGGGAAACAGGATCTTTCAAACCCAAACTATAGGGACATGGAGTAGTCTGGTCTTGAATGCGTTTGGATTGAGTTGACTCTAGTTAAGCAGCCCAGTCTCTCTCACTTGCTGTTTAGTTCTCATTGTTTCAGCTCATGGAAAATGAATGAAGAGAAAGACTGGACTTGTGTCCATAAACAGCAATGCCCTTCTAGCATATGTATTATATTATACAATTATAGCTATATTTCTAATTCCCTGTGTATAGTTCCCTCTGTATTCTTGGAAAAAAAAAAGAAAATATTTTTCTTGTAATGTGAGTTTACAAGTAGTACTTAATGTGGCTTTCTCAGTAGTAATAGTGAACAGCCCTGACAGAATGGTCCTTTTATGCTTTCAGATGATGGAGATGGAGGAGATGGACAGAAGAAACAGGTGGTGAATCCCCATGTGGAACTCCGTGAGTAGTTGTAAATAACAATTTAGTCTTCACTGACAAACTCATTTCTTCATGTACATGTAGTGGAAATCTTGAAGTTAATAGTTTTTGCTTTGTATTTGTCATGAAGGAAAAGCAAATCAAGAAAAAAGCAATACACTTTTTACTTATTGCAATCAATCTCTTTTGCAAAAATACTCCATAAACTTTTTTTTAATTGGCCTTTTGTCCAAACACTTTCCCATGACGCATACTGTGAGCTAATCTAGAGGGAGTTGACTTTCCTGTAAATTTTGCATTTAAATCTTGTTGGTTGAAACTTCTGAATTACAATAAGCATGAGTGGGATGTTTAGCACAATAATACTCCTCTAGACATCAGTAAAATCTCACTGTTGTCTCGGGTACTCAGTGCATATTGCAAGCTGTTGTTGAGGAAAACCATTTTTTGCAGAGTTCTCGGATGCGAATGCCAAGTTCTACTGCCGGATTTATTATGCTGGGGAGTTTCACAAGATGCGTGAAGTGATCCTGGGGAGCAGCGAAGAGGATTTCATCCGATCCCTCTCTCACTCCATGCCCTGGCAGGCACGAGGTGGCAAATCTGGAGCTGCGTTCTATGTGACTGAGGGTAAATGCAGTTCTTCCCCCTTTGGATTAGAGGGTATTATTTGTGGATGGCAGTGGTTAGAGCGTCATTTAATTTCTGGTAACCTCTGTCCAGAGGGTTCCTGATGGTGAAGTGGCCACTCAGAAGGGAAAATCAAGTGGATTGTACTGATTTTCAGCAGCTAGGAATGCCAGTTGAACAGAAGGGTTGTACTCAAGCAGGCTTCAGAAAACAAAAGTATAATTCAAGGAAAGCTTGTTACTAAAGACACAGTGTTTCTTACAATCTCACGTGCTATAGTTAATCTGATTTTTTTTTTAAATTGTGGCTGTTTCTAGGCTTCTATGTAAAACAAGTATTGAACAGAATGGTCTGTAGGATGTTTCTGTTGTCTGTACAGGAAGCCCATATAGCTGAAGTAGATCTAGTGTAGGCAGTCTCTTGTCTTTGATTTACTAGAAGGCAGAAATCCAGGGAGATTGGAATTCAAAATATGTGAAGTAAAAAGAATCTAGAAATGAGCTTTTGTAGGTAAGGATTTAAGAGAATTATAGTGCTTTAATTTTTCAAAGCATTTCAGCTATGTGACAGTCCTAAAAAAATTTCAAATAGTACATCACTTATTGTATGTAACCCTGTTGCCTCTGTCTGATGTTAAAACAGATGATAGATTCATCTTGAAGCAAATGCCTCGTCTGGAAGTCCAGTCATTCCTTGACTTTGCTCCACACTACTTCACTTACATCACTAATGCAGTTCAGCAGAAGGTATTAAAAAAAAAAAAGCCTTTTATTTTAGGCAGTGTTCTGTATTTTACAGACTAGTAGAAGTTTCTATTAGCCTTTTTCATTTAAATAAAAGAAAATGTTGGAGGGTATGAGTTACACTAATATGTAAAGTGGAAATTACGCTTGGGCTTCTAAGCTGAAATACAGACTCAGACAGAGCAGTGGTACTTCTAGTGTGGGACTGCTGATTGTCTCTACACAGATCTTAACCCATGTCTTGTCTTCATTAGAAGCCCACTGCACTGGCTAAAATCCTTGGGGTATATCGAATTGGTTACAAGAACTCTCAAAACAACACTGAAAAGAAGCTGGATCTGCTTGTCATGGAAAACCTTTTCTATGGCAGGAAAATGGCTCAGGTAAGAACGAAGTGTTCTGTGTCCTTGCAGTGCAGTTGTGACTGGGAGAAAGAGCGGGGTCATTCGTAGCCATCTCGGTAACTATTAACTTTGTGTGCGCTGTCTGCATGTAGTGCTGCTCAGAGGTGACAGTTCGGACTTCTTTCCTTGTTACGGGATCCTCAGGAGCTTGATGCCTCTGTTGGCTACTTCAGGTAGCTGTTGTGTAGGGTTCAGTCTTTAGAAGTCTTGTTTGTCTCTGTATCTCTGGTGTCTGAGAGGAGGCATTACTAACCTGATTAGGAAAATGTAAAATCTTTTTACAAAGCTTTCAGAGGAACTGACTGGAATTACAGACTAATTTGTTTAGAATGAGAGCCTCACTCAGATGGTGAGTTACTCTCTAGTTGGGGGAGTTATTAAGTTTTTCACCCCCTGTTCTTTCTTGGAACCACTTCAGGTGTGGGACAAGATTTTGAATTCAGTCTTGCTCTTACTCAAGGAAAAGCAATCTTTATCAGGTAGTAGAATGAAGATCTTAAAATGACTAGCGGCAAATTCTCTTTAAATAGAGATTTGAAACTGAAAAGGAGGTTCAAATAAGCATCACTTTTAAAACTAGATAGTATCAGTTCTTTCCACCTTAGCTCTCAGTGCCTGACCTCAAATAGGGAATGTTTGTGGGAGGAAGTGGATAGAGGGAATTCTAGATAGATGTAAAGGATGTTGTGGGTTTTCTTTTTGTTGGTCTGTTGTTTAAATCATGAGGAGGGCTCAGGCACTACAAAACAGAAACCCAAACAGACTGTGAACTCTATTCCACAGAAGTTAGTGAAATCTTGACTGGACAGAACTTGAGCAACCTTCTCTAACAGGGCCTGCTTGAAGCAGGACTTTGGACTGGAGAACTCCAGAGATCATTTCCATCCTAATGATGGATCTGTCTCTTGCTTTGCCAGTGTTAGCTAGTGCTTCATGCACCACCCACCTCCCTCTTCAGTGGCTTTGCTTTTGTCAGCAATTAACTCTGTAGAAACTAGCTGGAAAACTGAATTTACCTAAACAATATAAAAAAGTAGGGACACCCTTTTTCTTGTAATTAAGACTAAATATTAATGAAATAACTTGCCTAAATCTTGTGAATTGAGGTGGCAGAACTTTCACCCAGGCTTACATGCTATTCTCCACAAAATACTTATTGTTAACTGTCTTCCTTCTAAAGAGAAGGAATGAGTTGCCCTGCTGTGCTGCCTTCTCAAATGTTAGGTGTTGAAGCCTTTAACCGAGAAAAATGCCACAAAGTAGTACTGTTCTCCGTTTGCAGGTGTTTGACCTGAAGGGCTCCCTCCGGAATAGAAATGTTAAAACAGACACAGGCAAGGAAACTTGTGATGTAGTCCTGCTGGATGAAAACCTTCTGAAGATGGTTCGGGACAATCCTTTGTACATCCGTTCCCATTGCAAAGCTGTGCTGAAAGCTTCCATACACAGTGATTCCCAGTTCCTCTCCAGCCATCTCATCATCGACTATTCCCTGCTGGTGGGTCGTGATGATACCAACAATGAGCTGGTTGTTGGGATCATTGGTAGGTTGTCTTTTGTATTTTCTTGCTGTCAGATGATGAAACAGTTTTCATCTGGTTTAGATGTTCATAGTACTCTTAGAACTGTGCCACCACCAGAGAGACGTATGTCAGGAAATGTTGTCTTCTCCCTGGTGGAATAGCACCCTCACCTCTTACAGGTATTCAAAGTGGAGGCAGGAAGTCGTCTCTCCAGTTCTTGTATAGGCTTAGATTAGCATTTGCATTGCTATGAGTATATGTAGGAGGCCTGACAGGTAGTGTAACCTACACTTTGACTGCAGTTGAAGCAGGGAAGGTTATTTGTATGCTTTTATGTGTTTAATCTGTAAACTTTATTCCAGTCATGTTTACATAGTCTTTTAAATCTTGTGTGGAGGGGCTCTAAGGCGAAACAGTATTGGTAGGATTGGAAGAGAGAAGTTAAACATTGTGGGATCTCTCATGATCATATTGTCTGACCTGGATAATATGGGTGACAATGCAGTAATTACCTTGCTGCATCCTCTGACTTCTGACTGGAAAGTAGAGCCTCATCTTTAGACAGGCAAACTCTGTAGTATAAAAGACTTAGAGATGAGGCAATACTGCAGGATGTGGAATTGACTTATGGAAATGGTCTTGAAACCCAGCTCAGAAATGCTTCCAGATGAGATCTCAGGACAGGAGGTCTGGATTACTCTTATTCTGATAGAGCTTGAAAGCCATTTCAGTAACATTTCTAGGTGAGAATTAAAGTCCCAGCTATGAAGAAAGCTGTTGTTTGTTCTAAGTTGTTATTACTTTCTAGATTTGTAGACTCTTGAATATTGGAGTAAACAAGATGGGACTACACTGACCATGTACTTCTCCTGTTCATGTGGCTTTTTGTTGTCCTATGTCAAGTCTTATCTGATTAAAGAGTATATTTTATATGATATTTAAAGCTACTAGTTCCTTCAGTGTTTAACACAAATATCTGAAGGAACTTGGTGAACACAAATATCTTCAAGAAGAGAGAACATCCCTGCTGTATCAGGCTATCAGAATGTTCTCTAGATGATACCCTGAGAACTTACGAAGTAGTCAAGCTAAATTTTTGTCAGACTGGAGCTAAAAACTCTTAGCTTGGATTGTGTTTGAATCTGAGGTCAGTATCTCTACCTGTTTTAGATCCTTATGTGATACAGGAAACAAGTAAGTTAGGTCTGTGAAAAGCTTTAAAAACTTTATTCGTAGTCTCTGTTGTGTGGGACTCTGGGCCGTGAGGCATGAAGTTGTTAGTGAACAAACTGTTCACTGATATCTGTCCCAAAACACTCTAAAGAATGTTTTCAAAGAGTATTCAGGTAAATGGATAAGTTTTAAGATTGTCAGGTCTGGATGAGTTTTGTGTTAAGCACAGGTGAGATAAATATGAATACTCATGGTGGCCTTTTGTAAATCTAGAAACAGTAAGCTCGAAACTGTGTAATTACAGTTGTAGTCAAATGTTAGGAGATAATGATATCCAGTAATGAAAAACTGATCTTACTGCAGCTTTAGCTTTGCAGACCAAAATGTTCATGTGCTTGTATTGACTGAGCATGCTTTCTCTGGAAAGGGGCTTGAAAGCAATTCCGAAGTTGTCTTCTTGCTGCCCCCCTCTCCCAGTCAGGGTCACTGGTGATGTTTCCAGTCCTCCCCATCATGAAGAGGAAGTCACTTGCTTTCTATTATCAAACCTGTAGGTGGTTGCACTGATGAGAAATACTGGAGAGGTATCTGAGTCTCAGTGCTTCTAGTGGGGCTTCTGGGATGAGGGTGAGTGAAGTGACCCTTGTAAATGAGCCTGTCACACTCTGACATGGATAAAGACAGACATGCTTGGGCAGCCTGTTTTTGTAGAGACAGGAAGAATTGGTTCTGATCTTGCTGGGCTTTTGAGATACTGTATTCACCCTACCCAAACATAATCAATACTACAGAAAGTGAGGCAACTGGTAGGGAAAACACTGAAACTCTAACTATGAAAGCTTGCTTTCCTGCTCTTTTTTGGGGGAAATAGATACAATTTAGGACAGTGTTGCTTGGATTAAAGCAAACAAACGTGTGTGTGTATATTTTTTTTTTTTATTACAACAGATTATATTCGTACTTTTACATGGGACAAAAAGCTTGAAATGGTGGTCAAGTCAACTGGCATCTTGGGAGGCCAAGGTAAGTCCACAATGAAAGCCAAGCTTTTGATCATGTTTCCTTGTTACATGGAAGCTTTCTGTAACACTGCTAATAAAGTCACAACTTCCCCACCGTGCAAATTTGTGAAAGATTAAGTTCCCAGAACAGAGGAAAGAATTGTAGAATACCAGGTTGGAAGGGACCTCAAGGATTATCTGATCCAACCTTTCTTGGCAGAAGCACAGTCTAGACAAGATGACTCATCACCCTGTGCAGCTGAATCTTAAAATTGTGCAGTGTTGGGGAATCCATCACTTCACTGGGGATATTATTCCAATAGCTGATTGTTCTCATTGTGAAAAATTTTACTCTTGTGTCTAATTGGAATCTGCCCAGGAATAAGTTGTATCCATTACCCCTCATCTTCTCCATGTGGCTCCTTGTAAAATGAGTCTCTATCTTCTTTTTAGCCACCCTATAAATACTGGAACATGGTGATAAGGTCTCCTCTAAGCAGCCTTTTTTTTCAAGGCTGAACAAACGCAGTTCTCCTGGCATTTCCTCATATGGCAGTCTTCCTAGTCCTTGGATCATCTTTGTGGCCCTCCTCTGGACCCCCTTCAGCCTGTCCATAACTAATTTTTTTTGTAGCAGGGACCAAAACAGTATCCCAGGTATGGCCTGGAAGTAGCACCTTCAGGTGAAACATAATGCTGGGATACTGAGGGGGATAATGACTCCTTTCTCTCTGCTGGTGATGCCATTGTTGATGCAGCTCAGTGTCCTTCCTGCTGGCTTTCTTTGCCACAGCAGCAGCAGCACTGTTCACTCACACTGAGCTGTTTGTCCACCAGGATCCGCAGGTCCCTTTCACAAAGCTGCTCCCCAGGGAGATCCCAGCTGGTGCTGTGCTCCTGTGTTATGTTTTCCCAGGTGTAAAACCTTATGCTTGATGTTGAACTTCCTAAAGTTTTATCTTGTTGGCTTCAAGTTTATGCTGTCTGCTGGTGTAATCTCATGTCACATCTGTCTGCACTGCAGTATCTTTAGCCCATTTCTAACTGCTCTTGACTCTTACATATTAGGTAAGATGCCCACTGTGGTCTCGCCAGAACTGTACCGGACCAGGTTTTGTGAAGCTATGGACAAGTATTTCCTGATGGTGCCAGACCATTGGACAGGACTGGGCCTGAATTGCTGAGCTAAAGCCCATATTGGGAAAGCACAAGAGAACAGTGACATTATAGGCCACTCTCTTCCAGTGGTCTGTCCAGCAGCAAGCAAGAAGATTGCAGTGCCATGTCTACACTGACCATGTGCATCATGTCAAGAAGTGTGAAATCTGCTTGCACTTTAATCCCATATTGGAGGATAATAAACAAACCTGCCTCAGTAAGGATCTAAGCTGTAAGGTACCACTGAACAGCATTGATAAGAGACATCCCTCATATCAGTAGGGAAAGTCATGCTATCTCCTTGTAAGTACTGAACTGAGATTCTATCCAGATCCTGATGGTGTAGAAGTACGTGATCTCTGGAAGTTCTTCACTGCTGAAATGGTGTTGAATATGCGCAGCTCATGT
This sequence comes from Aleadryas rufinucha, assembly GCA_013397815.1. Classification (NCBI taxonomy): domain Eukaryota; kingdom Metazoa; phylum Chordata; class Aves; order Passeriformes; genus Aleadryas; species Aleadryas rufinucha. The sequence goes on along the minus strand of VZTH01017875.1, from coordinate 514,936 downwards.
TTCTGTAGTGGATACTTGGTACTGAAAATGTGAGATAAACCCCCCAAGTGTGGATGGGGGAGAGAAGAATGAAGTTAATTCATGAGTTCTTCTATTGTTGCAGTGGTCTGTAATTGACCTGCTTAGGATCCATTAATAACTTGTCCTGTTTATGCTCCATAGTTTTAATTTTTACTGGGTTCTGTAAACTGTATTTTTTTAAGGCAGCTCCACATCTATAATGCCCTATGACTCCATCTTTTATGTTACTGCAGTACAGCTCTGGTTTTATCTGTCAGAATTTCATTTTAGCTGAATCCCATAAAAATGGGTTGTCAGTCATCAGTATACTGCAACATGCAAAACATATCCCTTCAGTCCTAAACAGTACTTTGTTCTGAATGTTGCTCAAATTCCTGGAAACAGGTAACCAATATACGCTTTAATTTAACCAGACTTGATTAGTGATAGTTATGAAGCAGATTAACCCTTTCCTTAGTAAAGGCAGTGAGTTGCTGGACAAAGTGAAGCATACTGCTGTAGTGACAACTTTTTCCTTAATGCAACCATCATTCCTGGCAGATCACTTCAAATCCCTTTCAGTTCCCCTTTACTTTTAAGCAATGCATTTACCTCATGGTGAAATTTTGCTGGGAGAATGTTTTTCTTGTATTCATGACATGTTGGTTTTTTGTCACTGAGATGAATGTAGTTGTTTTCTGTAAAAAGGAAAACTTGAACTAACAGATATCTTGTATGATGGATAAGATGTGCAGAGATCTGTGAGTCTCTTTGTTATGACAATAAGCACTTCTTTCCATTTTTTAAAATTTTTACTCATTTTTGTAGGTGATGAGTTTACTTTTTAGTTTCATTATACTATAGGCCAGTAAGTAAGAGGAGTTTTAATGAGTTTGAAAGGCAAGAATACTGTCCTTTGACTTCCAGTCTCTGATGGAAGAACATCAAATGAACATGGAATCTGGGACAGGATAGCTCTTAGTGATCACTTGCTTATTCTAACCAGTTGCCTGATAATGCCCTCATCACTGTACCTATGGATTGAAATGTGCATTTTGTTCACTCCTCCTGTGTTCAGTATTTTCTTCTGCAGCAGATGGTGGTGGCTGTTTAGGACTGACCCACAGTGGGCAACACTGAGAAAGGAAAAGGCCAGCAGTGAGAATTGAGCTGTTTGCTCCAAAACCAACCAGTGCAGCTCTTATCTGAGCTGCCAGGAGGTGACAGTCATTTGTGTTGGAAGGAGTCTTCCCCACCCTATTGCAAAATTGTACTAGAGGATGAGCAAAGATGCTGGCCTTGAAGCAGCGGAAAAGAAAGTGTACTCATTTCCTTAGTACAATGTAATAGCTGTTTCTGGGGGTGCAGTGTTGAAGGCTGCAGTGATGTGTGCTGTGGAAAGATGACACAGTACTCCTTGCTTCCTCTACCCAGAATCCCTTCAGACCAACACAGCACGTCAGGTACAGCTGATCACCTCTGGGATACATCTTGCCTCTTTCGTTGAAGTGTTCTCCCAAGATGCCTAGCTGTGTGTGTGGCCTGGTCTGATGAGGTCAACCAGTCTATCAGCTCAGTGCTACTCTCACTTTTGTGGCCTCTGCCTGCTGTCTTGGTTCACTGATGTGAAAGAACCTGCCATGCAGCCTATGTTCCAGTTTCAGATGAAGTTTACATGTGTTCTCCTCCTTCCTTTCTGAAAGTTTACAGGAAAAAAACTTGACTTTCCTGGCCAGCTAAGGTGACCCAACAGCAGCTAATTATGTTGTCTTCCACCTTTGTCAGTATGTGGATTGGTGGACGGAGCACAAGTGTGGGCATGTGTGTCATGGCAGCTGCACTAGGCTAATGTGACATGCTAGCCCAGTCTGTCACCAGTAACCCTTGTCCTGGGATGTGTAGCTGCTCCATACTGCTTGTCTCCCCGAGTCCTGAGCAGATAGCTGAAAGCAGCTTGATCATCTGACAGTTGCTAATACTCCTCTGAACATGACAGCATGAGGCCCTCAGCCCTGTGGAAGTGAGAGAACCTTCCACTGTTTTGCAGCCTATGAACACAAAGCCAGAGACATGTGAACTGTGATCTTCTTGGGCTGAAGTTAGAGCAGTTGGAGAGATTTGCAGGAGTGATCTTGAGCTGGCATCAACAGCCGATGTTTGGCCAGGATGTGGCTGATAGACTAGTCCTGACTAGACTGGAGTAAAGAGTAAACTACTGGTCATAAGTATAACAGTAGCTGCTGTATCAGCTGGAGTTGGGTCATCCTTGGTGTCCTGTGATATAAAGCTGTAAGCATTTCTAGTTCAAATCCCAGCAGTTGAATGAGTGTCCTCAAATGTTCCCTTTTCAGAATAAGAGTTGTCCTGACATTTCAATTACTACAAAGTTTAATTTTCTCAGAAGGAGAGCAGTACTTCATGCAGAACCAATCTTTGAGAGCTACTTGGGAGGCTGTGTTAGGTCTGTGTCCCTGTAGAATTCCTAAGAATGAACCCTTTGGTCAGAGCTTGTTTCTTTCTTTATAACACAGGTTTGACACGTGTGTGTAAGTAAATCCCAGTTGCAAACATGAAGAGTGAATTTCTTCAGAGCTACACTGGCTCTTCTGTTGTTTTGATCTGAGGCCTTGCGACAAATGTCTAAATCTTGTCCAAGTCAGAAGCAATGACTTCGAGTCATCAGTGTGGACAGCAGAATGCCTTGTAGTGGCCCAGGGATGCATTCTGTCCCCCAAAGGCACATGTGGGACTCTTGCTGGTAGAGGAGTTCTCCTGGACTCAGGGGAGTTACCTGTGGAGTCTCCTCTGTGAGAATGACCAAAACCAAATGAATTGCTCACTAGCTGGTGGCCAGACTAGTCATTATTCAAAGCACTTAATGTACTATAATGTATGCATTTCTATTCTACCTTGGTTCATCTGTATTTTATAAAATTGATGTACTAAACTATTTGAGAATAACCGCCTTGACTACTTGGAGAATTAAAATGTGATGTATATATATACAAATAAAGTGACTAAAATATACTTGAGTCTGTTCCATGTGTGGAACAGTTAGGTCTCACAGCACCCCATTTTCTTGATCAGAGGCAAGGTCACTGCTCACAGTGCAGCGATTGCTATGCTGGAGAGTGCCAGCTTTGTGTGCAGGGTAAGCTGCCTGTCCTGTCTCTGTACCTCGCAGCTTGTCTCCTCTGATGGAGCAGCACTTCTGGGCAGCTCCCCAGGGCAGTGGCAGTAGATTGTGCAAATAACCTTTCACACAGTTCTGTCCTCTCTGCAGCTGCTTTTCACCACGGTCCTGTGTGAGACAGGGATCCAGTTTTGTCCAGCAGATGGTGGTGTGCCCTTGCCCAGTTCTGCCAAGAGGTGGAACACATTCCAGGTATTTCCATAGTCTTCTTTTAAGTGGACTAGATAAAAAAATCGAAGGAGGTCTGAAAATAAATGTCTTATCTTGATTGTTTCACATTAACTTGGTATATAGTAACCTCCTTGCTAAGGCTCAGAATCATTTGTGATTAGTTCTGGGAAGGGGACTTGCTCATTCCTAGAATATAGAACTCTATCTAAGATAAACTTGGGGATTTTACCTTTATTATGTGCCATCACCACTATTTGCCAGGCGTGTTTGAGTTCTTGTGCTGAAAAGCACAAATGCAGGGTTATCAGAACAATGTTCCTCTATCCCAGGTGGAACTGCCAACACCTGGTAAAGGACTGCTGCCCCTGCTTCAGCTCATCTGGTGTGAGGGTTGGCTATATGTCTGCTGAAATTGCCTCACAGAATATAAAAATTGTAAGAGAAAATACGATCTTAGTGACAGTTCTGTATTGTTTTCCCAGTCTCTAAATGTGCTGTGAATCTGCCTCTGAAGAGGTGGAGGACAGCTGAATATGTACTTTTTCGTAAAAAATTGGGACTCCTGATTTCAGAATCAAATCTGCATCTTTTACTTGTCAAAAATTTTAAAGGCAGTTTGTTAAATACTTACACGTACATTGCAATGCTTATTTTTTTTTAGCCTGTTAGATCCCTGTGCTCTACTAATGATTCTGCAACAGGATAACACAAAACCTTATATTACTACAGCTGTAATTCCCCACGAGCCTTTTTCTGACAGCAGTGACTGGAACAGGGGTCCCCCACAGCTGCACGGGAGTGTGCTCATGCTGAAGAGCAAAGCACAGTAGGTGGTACTGCCAGAACATCAGCTGGCTCTTCTTGGCTCTATGGCTGGCCAAGTACACAGGTACTTCCTGCAAACTGTTCCAGCCTCGAGCCTGAACACAACAATGGTGCACTGCAACCAAAGTTCATTCACTGTAGCATGTAACTGAAGTAAAAGTCATTCAAGAAATAGTGATCCAGTGACCAAAGGTAGTGAAGTAAAAATAAAGTGAACATAATTACCAAAAAGAGCATTGAATTACAGTTGAAGAGAGAGAAGCGATTGGTCCAAATCCCAGCACAACTGGGATTGCTTGATGTACACATGTGCATTTAACAAGATAAAATGTTTTCATTTTCTAATAGGATTGTAAATATTATTTAAAATACATACTATAGAGAGAAAACTGTTTTCTGGAAACGGGTCAGGTCAGCCATATGAATTTCTAGTGGTTGATCTGTAATCAGTTCTGACTGAAGTGTATTCTTATTCATGTGTCTGTTAGCAAGGTAGGAAAAAAAAAGAATAATCGTGTAACTCCATAGCAGCCTATAACATGCAGAAATTATATCTTCATGTTAGTTTGAGCTGCCTTATGGAGAAACAATATTCTGCTCTGTCTCTTAACCCCTAAAACGCAGAACATCTTTAGGCTGTGTTTTCCATGCCAGCTCAGTTGTACAGTAAGGATTCACCAGGACTAACATGTTTTTACAACAACCCAACCCTTCCTTAATTCAGCTCTTGAATGTTTTTTTGAAACTCTGACACTTAAGTAGCCATTTTCTTACAGGAAGTGTTGACTCGTGCATAATACGCACCAAATTTTAACCAATATGGCTCTTGTGGTCTTAGTCAAGAAATAGTCTGCAGAATATGATGGTCATCTACATTAACTGGAGAAACATTCTTCTTTTTTTGCTCAGCTAACTGTAATTTAATATCTGTTGGCAGCTAGAGAAGTCTGTTAGATCCTAGAAAGTTGGCAGTACAAGGAGGAGTCTGTTCAATGCTGGGGATAAGTACTTAATATCATGTTGATGATTTACCTTTAGCTGTTTATTATCAAAATTGTGGTGGCTTTACATATATGTGGATATAAAATTAGTATTGAATTTAGCATAGAGAGAAGACCAAGGTTGGAAATATTTGGGATTGGAATGTCACTGTTTTCAGATGCCAAGTTTTCTAGTAAATGGAGTAAGTTGTTGTGCATTCCTGTTGAAAACTTAAAATTCTATTATTTAAAGTCTTTTTATAAACTGATATAAATAAACATCCACAACTAATTAAATGTGAAGTATGCCCACGACTGGAAAAAAATCAAACTTGCCAAGTTTGGTCAAAGCATGATTTTTTTCAGCTGCAGACCATATAAACCCAGGAGGTTGCTTGAAACTTCTGCCATATTCTCCCTAATCTATTTTTATGCCTTTTAGCACCAGTAGAAGCTAAATGAGCAAAATGTCTTTTGAGATATTGGTTGTTTTAGGATAAGACATGATCATTATCAGTTCAATGATGCTAAACAGCCACAGAAGTCCTTCTTTTAATTAAAACAAGATAGGATGCCAGAGATAAAAGTAAAAGCCATTAGAATTCCAATGACAAACAGCAGAGCATGAGGCTGGTGCTTACCTTTTCCTTCTAGTGTAACTACACATGCATAAAGAAAGGGCAACACACAATAGAACACAAAATACATGTATGCTGCACAATATGTGTAGTAGTAGATATGGGATGCTAATGGCAATGCTGACACCTCCATGATCCTACAGGAGAAAACTGAGGGACTTGGATATTTCAAGATGTTTGTCTTCTAGAATAGTGCTAGTCTTGAATAACCAGTTTAAACCCTTCATTAGTAAAAATTAGATCATGTAACTGCAAATTTGTTCTTTGGGAAGGCTGGAGATAGAGCTATTTATAAAAGGTTGTATTTATTTATTCCTAGCTGTTCAAATAAAGGCAACTCCATTTTCCCCCCAGGCTCCTTATTGAAAACTCTCAGAAAGGGTTGGAAAAGTTTCATTTTCCATGAGAACTTGGAACATCTTAGAAACCTCCATCATCTAGTTTCTTTCTGTTTGAAAGATTATTTCCCCCATACCCATTCACTTGATCTCCATATTATAGGAATTTAAAAATCTGGATGCAAAGAGAATATCTTGATACAGAATTGTATCTTCAAAATGAACTCTCTTGATATTTAAACTAAATTCTCTTCCCCACAGCCTAAATATGTTTCAAAACTTTTCCTAGACCTCATTCTCCAAGAAGAGGTTAGAAGGTGGGATCTGCACTTACAGTGACAGGCAAAAAGTGACCAAACCAGTTTGTTTTAAAATTTTAATTTTTGACTGTGATTGAAGTTAAATTTGGATGTAGGAAGGTCTACTTTATTAAAAAATAGATGCAATACAGTCTCTTCTTAGAATAATATGCTGCAACAATGACAAATCAATAGAGGCAACCCTGAAAATAGGGGAAAGAACAGCTGAATGTTTCAGTTACTTGTATCTCTTCACTTCTTGCTGCCTTCTTTATGAAATAAATTACTTGTCAATAACAACGTATTTACAAATTTGTAATACTTGTACTACACTGACCAGTTGTGCCAGGTCTAAATACATAGAGAGCAGGGAGGAAATTCCATCTGTCAAGTTCTCGGCAGCATTTTATTGAAATCATGAAACAGTTGTTTGCAGACATTTTTCATCTTCTGTAATTTTTCTTGTCTATAGAGAAACTCTGAAAAATATTACTCTTTAGAGTAGGAACTCTAGGAAGAAGTACGAGGAGACATTACAATCTACAGTGTTCATTATTAAATTAAAGAAGGCACTTGCTCTCCTGCTTGCCTGAAGATTATATAAAAACAAAAAATATAAAACACACATGTCTGCAGGGAAAGGGAAAGTGGTAATGCCAAAAGAGGTTATATATGTCCACAGAATACATTCATATTTAAAAAGACAATGATAGAAGTGATAATCTAATGACTTAACCAGATGCTTCTATTGCATAATTTAAACTTTGAAAGTCAACACCACGTTTGAATTACTTTATTTTTTTTCTTATTTAAAAAAAAGAATAAACACAATCCCAAAACCAAACCAAGCAACTAAAGAAGCTCTTCAAAGTTCATCCAGGCAGCACCACCACTGCCACAAACAGAGTAATCCACTCGAGGGCAAGAGCAATTTAATTCAATAAACATATCCTGCTACTAGTTCATGATTTTATTTCTCAACCATTGACTAGACAATAATGCAACCCCAAAGCAGAATAATCATCAGGTACAACTGTTTGTCTTTCAAATAGACAATCCGCCATTATGTTCTGCATTGCAGAGTGGTTTGAGTGCATATTCAGCCATAGGCTGAGTGCCACATTCAAAAAGCATTTGAGAAGAGACAGAAAAAAATATAAGGAACTAGTAAATGGGTAGGCAAAAGTGGTAAAAGTCCACATTTCTGGTCAACTCCAGTGTTTGGCCAGGAAGAAGGTAGCTGGTATATCAGAAGAGGGACATGCAGAAACATTGCCTCCACCAAAACCAAAATGTTTTCATCTCCCCACAGTTTAACAGAACTCATATAGTCATGTATGCCTGTGAACTCAAACTTGATTTCATGTGTCTTGTCCTGCCATCAGTGTAACTATCCTTATATTTTCCTTGTGATGTCTTCTATCTTCACAGCTTCAGAATATTTTGAATTGTATCTACCTTCAGTACCAGTTAGAGTTCATCCTAGTGACAAGAAAATAAACAATGGAGTTTCTCTGAAAGTACAAACAAAAATATTTTTTTCACGTGATTTTTAAGTTTTCTGTAGAACCAATTTTTCAACTGGACAAATGTTTCTTAAGTAGAATTCAGAGTATTTAGTAGCTGTGTGTTAATATCTTCTTAAGTTTACCCAGTCTTGCGCTGATGAGCCTCTGTAATTTGCATTTAATACTACGGATAAAGAACAAATACTAACATCGTTTTAAACAGCTGTTCTTTACAGCAAGTCTTTTGCAAAAGGCCCCACAGTAAGTGTTCTTACCTTACTCCTAGATTTTTTTATTTTTCCTTTGTTTTCCATTGCTTCTAATTTTTCATTCAAAAGGTCAGCAATACCTTTTGCATCTCTGCTGTCTATATATTCCCCAAGAACACTTTTCTAAAATTAAAAAAATAGAGCATGGGTAATATGTTACACAATTTTCAGACAAAATTCAAGAGGAATGCAGGGCAGAATACAATGGCCCTGGTAGCTTCATTTATGATTCATGGATATATTTTTGTCTCTGTTTAAACAATGCTAATTTGCATTGTCCTAAGAACCACTCTTAGCTGCTAGTTTCCAGAACTACACAAATTTTGTCCTGATCATTAAAGAAACCTGAAATAGTTACAATTTGCTCACATTTATTGAGGTAGGTGTTTAAGCTAGACATCTATTACAAAGTCTTCCACTTTGTAATCGGTGTTTGTGAAATCTGTCCCTGTGGGTCGCTACTTTGGAGACCTAAAACGCCTTTACTCTTTACCTCAGAAAATCTCATTGAATTTGGTGGGATTGTGCGAGGAGAGATTTCTAGAACTTCCCATTAAAAATTCAGTTAAAAAAAAGGAAAGTAAGTTAAGGCAATTCTCTATCAGAAACCATTGAATACTTCCTCTTCAGCCTTAATACATTTAGAAAGATGACTATAATATTACTGAAATTTAATAATGTTACAAGAATAAAGGCAATTTCCTAGAACTATCTGGATGCTCTTTGTATTTTTAATAAATACTATTACTCTATTAGTAGGACATATTGATCTGAAAGAGTCCCACTGATAATTGCAATGGCTTGATAAAGTTTGTTTTTGAAACAACACAACCATATCTTTGTCATTAATTATCTATCTTAAATTACATTATATAAGTCAAAATTGGTCTTTCAATAGAATAACAATTATATTTCTTGTTAGCCAAAATTAAGTTGTCCACATGTCATTTCGAGAGAGACTGTCTACTTTTAGGTAGCTGGTGATGGAATTAGTAAAGGTTGAAAAACATTTTTTCACCTAAGACCCTGCAAATGAAACTCTAGTTCTGGTTAAGCCCACATTTTAATTCCTATTAGAATTCCATTTCAATTTATTACTATTTAGTTCTATTAATTTGCAATTTATTATTATTGTATCACTGTCCTACTATTTTAAGTATTACTGAAACGGATTATTTGGAGACACAGTAACATATAAATAATTCACTTTAATATGTCTCAGAAGTATTCTGTTTAGTTTTAATGTGAAATGAAATACATTCACTAACAGTATCTGCTCACCAGTAACACTTTACCTTTGTTCCTTGGTAGGGGTAAAACTTAACAGTAGGATAGGCTCTGATATCAGCAGTGTGACAGGTGTGACCATATGCCTGACAATCTACTTTTCCAGCTTTTACTTTTCCTTTAACAGCCTGAAAAGAAATGTTTATTAGAAACAAACTAAAAGTGTCCATGGGTGAGTAGAAGCAAGTAAGTGGAATAAACCAGCAGTGCAGCTAAAAATAAACAAAAGAAGTGTTGCTCAAATCTTTGAATTATCTCAGAGTAGTTGCTTGCTTGCTTCCCAGACTGTCAGCCTTGTGTCAGGTGTCTCTATGTGTTCAGAGAACACTGCTACTTGAATTCAGGGCAAAGCACAAAAGCACACCACAGTGCCAAAGGCCACTCCATCAGAAGTGGAAATCTGTCTCAAAACAGGGTCTGTGTCTCTGTCTGTGGAAGAGACAACACCCACTGTCAAGTGGGACCTAGAAGTGTGCATCATTCCATGAGTAGGAGGCTCATGGAAGTACTGTGGTTTTTGGATGACTGCTAAGAACTAAAGTGCTGGTGAATAAGATTTTAACCATTACAAGTACAACAAGCTGCCAATACACTTAAAAACATACCCTTGCAAGCATCTCAAATTCAGGAGCAAAATTTTGGCAAGGTCCACACCAAGGAGCATAAAAATCAATGACCCAATGATCTTTCCCATTCAGAACTTTTTCTGTGAAACTCTGAGGGGTGAGGTCTACAGACACCTGTGGTAAATATCTGTGTAAAGGAAGAGTAACAGTCATAAGACATTCAAAACTTTAAACAATATCCAAATTCCATTTAAGAAAAGCTTCCAAAATTAAGAATGAGTAGTCTGGAAATCCCTATTTCACAGTTTGTACTACAGGAGAATAACTTTTAAAAAGTGGTAAACAAAATAGTATGGTCTTCAGGAGATGGGTGGACAGCAAGGAGTATACTATTTCTCCAAATTTTAAAAGCAGTAAGTTAAAAGTTGTAGAAACTTGAACATCTTAAATTAAGCAATACATATACCCAAGTGTTTCTAGTTCTTGATTTACATAGTCTTTAAATACTTATTTATCCTAGCAAACAACTACATAAGCAGCTTGTGAACAAAGCTTAATGCAGTGACTTACCCCAGTGCCCAGCCTCTCAGTGAATAGGCATCTCTGTGCCATCCATTGTAGCTACTATAAAAACATTGAAGAGAAAACAAAAAAGCAGTTGCGCAGTAGTTTGAGTTATTTTGGAAAAAAAACCTCTAACCAACCCACTCTGAAGAGTAGCAATAATCAAATAAAGAATGTAAATGCATATGTTTGAGGATACATTTCTACCCTGCTTTCAAATCTGAATAAATGAAAGTCTTGTAAATACAATTCAAACCTACAGAATTAAGGACTAGATGATCAAGAGAAGAAAGAGAAGAAGCAAATATTAAGATTCCTGTGTCAGTTCAACTTCCTGAAATGAAATGGCAAAATCAAATCACTAGTCTGAAGTAACAAAGCCAATGGCATCCAGTACAGTAATATCCTAACAGCCTATTTTAATAGCTGTGATGAACCTTGTCTATGCAACAGAAGAGGTGTATTTGTCTTGTTTCACATCATGGAATGTTTCCTAAACTGAAGCAATGTACTTACTAATAGTGATGAGCCATGTTTGATTTTTGAGGAAAGAGTCTGATTTCAGGATAGCCTCGAACACTTTCTTGGTGACAGAAAGAATAATATTTTTGACAATCCACACTGCCTACGCTGATTAATCCATTTAACATCTGAAAAAGAAAGAACAAAACCTACCATCAGATATGTTAACCACTACTAAAATTTCAGTAATACTTCAGAATTTAAGTCTTAATAACTTAGTTGGGGGGAAAAAAATCTCAACAAAACAGACCAAGATTATCACAAGGCTTTCCTCTTCCCTCTAAGTGGAGCAGTGGTATCAGAGCCCACCACCCAGGTGCATTCCCATCATGCATGTATTTAGTATAAGCTGCATGCACATGGCTCACAAGGCACCTACCTTACCTCAAAGGTGCCCACGAGTGGCATTATTTAGTATAAGGAATGCCGTGTTACTGTGTTCCCCATCACAGCTCAGTAACTATGCCAGATGCTGGTGCAGGGCAGATGTGCTCTCAGTGTCACAGGGGGCCTGTGTCCTGAACACACTGTATTTGTTGCAAAGGCCCAAACTCCCTGGCATGGGCAGGGAAGCTAACTGAACGTGGCCTGTAGAGCTACTAACACTTCAAAGACATTCCAACAGAATAGCAAATCCTGGCTACAACTCCTAGTCGAGTTCTAAATGTCTCAGAGTCATGAGCTTGTTTCCAAAGCCCTATTTTCTGTCCCCCCCACCAATTTTCTGGTTCAAATTCCTGGAAATACCTCCAGGAATGGTTGTCAGTAATATTACTTTTGCAAACAAGAGAACACTGTGATGACCTAACACACTTGTAACCAACAGGATAAACGGGACTACAGTATCAATGCATTGAATATTTTGAAAAGCCAAATAAAAACTTGGTATTTGAAACAACACAAATAGGTAGGAACTGCCTGTTTTGTTGGCAATATTAGACTTGAAGTTTTCTCAGCTGACAATTCTCTTAAGAAAGCAGTTGTGCCATCTCAGCAATTTCACACAAGAGGAACAAAAGCAGAAAAGTGTTTGAATGTCATTTACCCTGGCCATTTTCTTCCATTCTGGCATTAAAGCCTGACAAGGTCCACACCATGGAGCATAGAAGTCCACCATCCAGATTTCCTCTTGTTTTCTTCTCTGAACTAATTCAGCAAATGTCTCTGGTGTTAGGGAGACCACCGATGGATTCCTAAGATCCTAAATAAAGACAGCTTATGGACATAACTTATTGTTGCACAGTGTATCCCCTATTTAGGGCCATCATGTACAAACAGACTGCACCAAATTCCGAGAATGCTCCGTGAAATTTGCCTGCTGCTCTGGTAGGGAAGACTCCATACCACTGAAAGGCAGGGAAGCATCAAAAGACATTCCTTCATTCAACCCAAAAATCATATGTCTTATTTGTTGAGAAAAACTATCCAAAAAGTACAGCCAGACTCCAAAAGGGAAGTTTTCTGCCTTTTCTCAGTAAAAGGAGGTAAAAGGTAAGAAAGTCAGCTTACCTGGCAGGAACAGGCATTATGAAACTCAGCCATGCTATTTAAGCTAGAATGCAGAAGAATACATATAGTGCACTATGGGCTTCTGAATGTCAACTAAAATACTAATCTCCACCTGTTTCTGCATGTGTGTTCTTGAAGCTGCTTTTCCTGAGCTACCTGGAGAGAACAGTCCCTTCAAAGAATGAAAAATAGCCTGTGGATAGAGCAGTGAACCTGAATGCTGGAGCCACGTTGGGTGCCAGAACTCTAGCATCAACAATGACCAATACCAGTAATGTGCAGTTCTGTGAGTTAACAAAGTTCAAGGACAGCCGAGAAATGTGGACAGCAGCAATCTAATTGACAAAAATGTGAACAAGGTGTGTATGTGAAGCATTTTCACCTTAAAAGTAGGAAGTGATGTAATATCAATTCCTTCATCCTCTCCATAAGACAGAAATCTTTACTATTATTTTGCAGATTGGAAGGGATTGTTATTTATTTGCTAATGATCTCAAAGTAATTATGTGACAGAGTAGGGAAATGAATCCATTAGTTGTCAAATCTCTGACAGTTGCTGGATCACTTTTCTTGCCCAAGTTTTTTCACCTTTCATTTTCCTTGTCTAATTAAAAAAAAAAATTCAAAATCTTAGAATCTTCCAACTAAAGAACATATTTGTGTATGAACGGCATAGAACAAGACTGCAACAAGCATTTTCATTTACATACCTCTATAAACTCCAAGATCTGCTCAGCAGAGTGATGTCCTTCATACTCGTGAACATCAGACTGATTGAACACAACTGTGGTTGGGTAAGCTCGAATGTTATGCTGACAAAACAGACAATAACAAATTGCACAGAATGATTAAGGCTCTTGGACCTGCCTCTGTCATTGGTACTGGTGGCTCACAGCTGCTCATGTGTTCAGTTTGTACAGTACAAGTGCTCAGACTTACATGCAGGTGAGAATCTGACACCATTACAAATCACTACAAAGAATTTGCCAGTTGTATTCAGAGATGGCATAGATGTGATGATGATGAGATGTGTTATATAATTAAGATGTGTTCTCAATTTAAAAACCAGCCAGTAATTCTTTTGCTATGCTCCACAAATACAGGAATTAATCCATGGGCCTCCTAAGCCTTAGCTTTAAAACTATTCCCAGTCCTCAGATGGAATGTTTGTCCTGTATGAATAACTATTGTTTACCATTGAACACAGACCGCTTCCGTCATTTGAATTCCTCAGTTGGTAAACACATCTAAATAAAACCTGAAAAAGCTTGTCCTTTTTTTCTCATTTTCCATGTGTTTTCAAACATTAACCCCACCCCTTGGAATTATTAAATTCTGAGGCTTCTAAAGTCTTCCAGTAACACTATGAAATTAGAATAAAATCTGACCTGTATCTGACCTTTTGCATTAATACCTCATCTGTAGTGTTATATAGTTTGCTCCTTTGAAAAAAATTATGATACAAGTGCCTGTTCAATTTCCTGCCCTTTAAGAAAGTAACGTTAAAGGACAAGCATTGTCTGCCCATATCCTCCTATCCCCAATTCAAAGAAAATAATATTGTTTGAGAGCAGCTTACCATGTTGCAAAGGCCTTCATGGACAGTGCAGTCTAGTGTTCCAAATTTAAGCTGACCATAAAGATGTTTAGATGCTTTTCTCAGCTCTGGTAACAAAGCTCGACAAGGAGGACACCACTAGAAAACAAAATGCCAGTAAGTGCTATTGCTTTTCCCACAGGTAGCTGTCGGGAGAGTGTCTGAGATTAATAATCTGCTGCTTTGACAACAGAGTCCACTAAATACAAAACCCAGTCTGGGAACTAGAGCTGCCAGGGAATGAGGAATTAGAACAGCCTCTCATGATGCTGAAGGGCACTTTCAAGATATGCCTTGTTACATAGTTACAGAACAGATTTTAGAAGAAGGAAAATGTAGATATTAAATATTTACCGGTGCAAAGAAATCCACAAGCCATGGTTCCTTATCTTTGTCAGGAAAATTCTGAGGTCCCAGTGTAATGACATGGGAGTTCACACTTTCTTTGGCAAATGCAACAATGTCATACAAGATCTTCTTTCCTTCAAAGAACAGTGTAGAAAGGAAATTTTATTTTTACCTATGAGAGGTGTCATTAAAAAACTGTGTGAAAGAAACAAGAGTCTTTAAGATCCCTTGTCTAATCTTTAAACACAGCCTGCTTAAATAAATTTAGCAGGGACTGACTTGCTTTTTCTCAGGAGGACAACGTTAAACTGTCCAAACCTACACAGGCAGAACATACTGTAGTTGAGAGTTGATATGTGGTTAAACATTAAACTGGACAGTTACCCAATATTAGCCAAACAAATGCTTTATCCAAGACAAAACACGTTTTTGTCAAACAAAATGATGATATTTTTTGTGACAGGATTATTGGTCATTTTACCACCTTAGTTGTGTTGGAATTAAAAAGTACAATTCTAGATACACTCGACTTGGCAAAGGGATTGACACGGTAAAAACTTCAAGCAAAATAAATTATACTGATAAATCACAGCTATTTTGGTGTAACTGAAATTCCTGCTCACACAGCTCCAATGGGCAAAGATCCAGTCTCTTCATACCCTTTGTATACATATTTGTCAGCAGAAACAAGAGTTTGTCTGAGAATAAGAACTTTAGGTTAATCAAATCTGAAGTCACTGCACAATGACTGACCAAGATTTATTACTCTTCTCAGATTTTAAACTGCTGAAGCCCTTCAACATAGCATATAAAAGAGCCTGATTCTTTTGAGGATTATTTTCTCATAAACACTGGGGTGAGATGGCTATTGGTAAATGTTCTACATACCATCCATTTTCTAAATAGTAAACCAAACCATTCAGAAAAATGTACCGTAGTCCAGTGCACTTCTCTTCCTCTGTAATCCACACCATTATAAAAATGCTGTAGGGATATGACCTTTTCTTGCCTTCTCTGCAGCAATGTAAATTGCAGAAAGTATGTCAGGCTTTTCTTGGCACCAACCATTAGATGTATGGGATCATCTCTCCCCCTTAAATAAGCCTAATCTTTTCTAAACAGTGAAAAACTTTTCTCTTTTCCTGTTTATTACAGTATTAAGGTTCTGACTTAATCCTAGCAGGCTGTTTCTAATACCTCAGAGGCTGAAAAATGGGAACTTCATCTTGCATAACTGCCTTGTGCCATATTCTAAATGAAGCTACACCTGCTCCTGCAAGCTACAGTTTGGCTTCAGGCTCCCTTCTTCTTCAACCAGCATTTCTGAATCTTTTCAGCAGCAAATAGTAACATAGTTCCAGCCTTTCCTGAAAGGAAACTGCGATACTGGAAATGAAAGGAAGTGGTAGAAGTCTCAATATATATTTTTTTCTTGGACAGAAGTTATCCAAGCATGGAATTAGTTTTAGTGCAGTGAGACATTAAACCAAATCCAAGTTTGTCAAACTGGCTGCACTGTGTAACCAGCATGCCATACCTCACTGAAGGGTGTGTCTGACTGCATTCTTTGGTTATCCTATCCAAAGCAGAAGCTGTCCTGACCAGATTCAGAGATTTCATTTGTATGTAATTATGTAAATGATGTTGAAATAGACTGCAAAGACAAAATACATCCCTCAGCATCTGATGACTGCTTACCCAGAAAATACAGAAAAAAGAAAACCAAGGAAATTATAAATAGTTTGTGCAAGGCTGCATTACAGCCAGAAGAAAGATAGCAAATATTAAAGCTACAAAACTGTTCTTTGGGAAAACAAATGCAGTTTGCCAAAGATATTGTCATCTCAAAGGGATTAGATCACGATTTAAACCTGCCCAAGTTTCCCTTACCATGATGAATTTCATAATCTCCAGTTCCTTTTCCTTTGAAGACTGCTAAACAAGGCTGATAAACATAGAGTTTGTTGCAGACGGTTGGTGAGGAAAGACAGTCAAACTTGCCAACCTATATTTAACAGACAGCACCATTTTAATTAAAGCAGCCTAATTTATATCTATTAACATATTTTGAAAGGCAGTAAGAGTTAGAAAATAAAGGTAAAAATATGGAAAACTAATAGCCTTTTTTATAAACAGATCTTAAGACAAATTGATGTTCAAGAAAACTACTAGCACAATTATATGATGTTGCTTGCTAAGTTTTAATTTAAAGGCCAAAATGGGGAATAAAAAAAGAATTGTCTCCCCGCCCCAAATATAAAAGCAAGCAAACAAGAAGACACCTAAAATAAATGTGATATTAAAATTCTTCAAGTCAAAGCAACAATTTTAAAAAAATAAATACTTTATAGAATAATACAACCCATAGGCCTTTACTATGAAGTTTGAACTTGGTTTCTTTTTAATAAGAAAATATTCAACACGATCACAGGGTTTTCTGAATAATTAAAATACAGTTCCACATACATAAATTTGATGTTGGAATGTTAACTTGTAATTGTTAACTGAATGGGATCCGCAGCAACACTTCCAATGAGAGAGCAGATTTAAAAGATAACCTCCCTCTACTTTTAAATTATTCAAAACATACAGGAAACTGAAGTGATTGCTTTAAATAAAAAACTTTACTACAGACAGATCCTATAGGATAGTATATCTCTTTCAGTACCAGAGGTGGCACATGGTGGTAACAGCTAATAACAACAAAAACCATGACTTGTTTGGAATGTAAATGGCATTTAACACTAGGTGAGTGAACACTCTTACCTGAATATGCTCATCTTTAAGTAAAAATTTAAGTTTCTTAAATTCCTGCACATTTGATTTATCACCCTCCCCAAACTGGAAGAAAAGCAGCCACCGGTGATGAGCCAGACGGTCCTTTAAACCACAGGAAAAAACAACAAACAAAACCACCAAAAATGAATCCCAACTATACCAACATGTAAAACTCTTCTGTGTTTTAGAAATGCAAATATCCAGTTATTCATCTCCAAGAGACCTCCACTCAACAAATTCTTTCATTTAGTCCTTCTACTAAACTTCCTTTTACTGTATCATAACCAAGGAAGTGGAAAAAATCTGAGAGCAAGCTGGCTACAAGCTGCACTCCAATATTTGTTGTTTCTATGTGCATTTCCTGTTGTAAATTACGCTGCTATGTGCAACTACAAGTGTGGAAAGAGGTTTCCTTTTTTTTTATTCTGTCCAAGACATAAGTTACTTTTAAGACTCTTAATTTCAGTTCATACATAACTTACCATGGATTAACAAGTATTTTCTTTTTCTTTCTTACATTACTGAACAAAATACATAATACAGAGTTGCAATGGCAACTTCTGTGATTTCCTATATTCCTATGATATCTCCTCCCCTTACTTTTGTTATTTTGCTAAACAACTTCATTTACAGAAGTAAATGTAGACAAACAATGTTGAATAATTTTACACATAAAAAGAAGTTAAATCAGTTAAATATTAGGCTGTTGTGTCAACAGGACTTGAAAAACATAGAAAATAACAATAAAAATATATTATTTGAAGAAATCTTAGCATAATTTTAAAAAATTACCTCTAATGATGCTGCAGAGATGATTTCAAAGTCTGGTAGATGCTGCATTACTTCCTGATATATTTCTCTGGCATCCAAGGACTTAAGAAACTAGGATGGAAAGTTAATTGTCTTTATTACAAGGAATTACAAACATCAACCTGATTAGTACTCAGTGTCAGGGAAATTATTCTGATTTGTTCCCTTCAATCAAATGGAGAATGTAGTTAATAATATTTTATTTGATCGACTTTTTCAAACATGTGATTTCACACACATCACTCTCAGAACACTGCTTTTTACCTCACTTGCTACAATATTAAACTCAAGAAATTGTATTTTGTCAAGACAAGGACCAAAGAGTGTGAAATTCAAATTTCAAATGAAAATCAAGTTTACAAGATTTCCAACCTAGTTCTACAGTCTTCCTTAACTGCACTGTAGAGATATTTAGGTTTCCTTAACTTGTAAAATTCTGGAAGTAATATGAATCAGTAACTGAGTTGGTAAGTTAAAAGGTTCAAAGTAAGTAGGTTGCAATTTAATTTCCTCCTTTTAAAAATATAGGTAACAGTAGTGACAATAAAGGAACAAGTCGTGCTTCAAACAGAAATGTCTCCCATCAATTAGGGAAGTTAAAACCACCATACAAATGTAGGTTGCAATATTAGAATAGAACTGAACAGTAAAATTTGTACTGAGAGACACCGTAGGAGTACTTTTATCACACACATCAGGGTAGCATTTCTCAAACTTGTGGTACCTGGGGCATATTATTTCTGGAACAAAAAATTAGGGGCATATCAAAGATCATAGAATCATTTAGGCTGGAAAAGACCTTTAAGATCATTGAGTCCAAGCCTTAACCAACTGCCAAATTCACTACTCTAAACCATGTCCCCAAGTGCAACATCTACACACGTCTTTTAAACACCCCATGGGATACTGACTCGGCCACATCCCTGGGCAGTTCCAATGCCTCACAACCCTTTTGCTGAAGAATTGCTAATATTCAATCTAAACCTCCCTTGCTTGAGAGCATTTCCTCTTATCAGTTTTTACTTGGGAGAAGAGACTCCCAGGCTGGCCCAGGACAGCTGGGCAGCAGCATTAGAATCAGCTCTTGGGCCAGTCACAGAGCACTTCTAGCCCTGGGCTCCCAGAGCCGCTCAGGGAGGCTCCCAGGGACGTGGCCAGGCAGTTACAGGCTGCTGCTGTTCTCTCTCCCAGCAAACTGGAACCACTCCAGGATCACTGCCTGAGCAGACAGAGGGATAGAAACTCACAGCAGAGCATACAAGCTTAGAAGAAAAAAGAAAAAAAGCATCTTTTCAGTTGTGTATCATCAGCCTGGGAATGATTTATACATTCCTTTAGCATGGTTATCACTTTGCTTTATCTAAATAGATAATGAAAAACAAGTCATACCAAAACACCTCCTTTCTCTTTGTTATTTATGGTGGCTCCAGGTGGAAAGTATGCAGTAGTGCTTGATGAGACATCTAAATTATCACAAAGCTCACCCTGGGTGCCACAGTCCATCCAGCCCACATTAACAAGACCTTCCTGTAATCAGGAAAAAAGCAACACAAAACAAATCCAAAGAAAAGTATTTTTTAATTTCAGCTTCAGAAATGCTTTTGAAAATCCCAACACAGGCAATTATATATAACACTTAGAAAATGAAAGGAAACAACACTGCAATTTATTAGTTTATATTAATTCTTATTTTATAAAATTCTTAAAAAAAATAATGTTATTTCAAAAGCTACTCAGTCAAAGAATTTCAGTCTTCTAAAAGTTAACAGGTGAAATCTTGGTTCTCCTAAACTCAGGGAGAGTTTAGTTACAATTTGATGCTTTCACTTCTGTTATTTCATTTTAACTATAAGAGATAATGCTTTCAAAGTGAAACACTGCTTACCAACATGCCAGCTAGCTTAAGGCGGGTTTGGTAACTCAAGCAATCTGCAAAACAAAAGTTATTTATTCACAAACATAAAACTTTACCTTATTAATGCACTAAATCTACTCTTGCTTAGAATTGCCTCTTTCCTCCCAAAAAACATGACTATTTCTAATGGCATGCTTCCTGGCTGTTCATCCAGTATTCCAGTGACCTGGAGTTGTCACATCTAGTAATCAGCACTTAATGACTGTCTGCTCTAAGTTAAAAAACCCTCTCAAATAACATTCTCTTGCTTCATCAACACAGGATTCTCATTTAAAAAAATTAACTACTTTTACTGTATTAAGACTGACCTTTAATATTTGTTAATCAATGTTTAAAAGAAATTAATCCAAGTATCTACACAGAGTCTTGGAATGATATTTCAATGGAAACATCCATTTCCTGTGATATAAATAATAATTCACTACATTAAATACAACATATGCTTTAATTATCCATCCAGACTTTGAATAGTTGCCTTTGGATGCAGACTTTTTTTTAAAAATTAAGATGCCTCAACCTCTCTTTAACTGAAACAAGTTGAAAACTTATTAACAAAAGCACTGCAACTTGAAATCAAGCTATTTACAAATGTAAATCCAAGACTACAGCTCTGGTTATTCAATTCTCAGAACAAAGGTCTCTTCATAAGGCTGAGAAATCTTTATTTGTCAAGGGTGTAGTGCATTTACTTAGCTTGACCAACTAACCAAGGTAACTTTCTCATATACTGTATCCAGTACTGATCCCAAGAAAGCCAGGGACAAACAGCTACAAAAAACTACTCTGACATGAAACCAGTGGTAAGACCCAATTACTGTGTGCAAACCTAAGAGAAATTAGTCAGCTAAATTTTAATATTGGTGGTTTAAGGGGGAGATACAGCCTTTCTTCAACTCAGCTATCATGAGAAGCTGGCATGTACCTAAGCAGTATCTGTCACCTGAGCTGGAAACTGAAGGTAGAAGCCTTTTCTGCCACTTCCCCTCCTCATGGGTTACACTCGAGTGCTGCTTTAATGACTCACAGGACATTACAGAAGCACAATAACATAACTTTTCCACTGAGTCCCTTTTGTCAAACTGCCTCTAACATAGAGCTTAAATGACCCACAGGCTGGGGTCACCTAAGATGTTTTAACGCTTTTTTAGTAGCAAAAGGGATTGTGCCACTATCAACACAAGTCTTTTTTTTGGTCACCTTATTTGGAAAGTATTTAATATACCTACCCCCACGTTCTGCACAGAAGGTGATCAGCCAACCAACACCAGAAGCAAATGACGTTTCAATAGCATTTACAAAATTTCCTAAGAGTGAAACAATTTGCATCAGTTTGTGACTAGTTAAATGTGACCACAAAACTAGGTTTTATATTTGTATTAGCAAATTACATAAACTATTTTTATTCTCAAAAAAGACTTAGCAACAGTTGACAGATTCAGTCATATGCATAGTTTCTGCCATATTTTATAGAGTAAAAACAATTTCAACAACAGCCCCCAAGCAAAACATGAACATTACCTGCCCATAACTCAGTGACAGTGCTTGTAACATACTGCATGGCAAAGTTCTTTAAGCTCTCTTTTGACCTGTCTCCATAGTATTTCACTGGTTGCTATAGAAGGCAAAGAGTAAAGTTTATAAAATTAAGGAAAAAAGAAAAGGCAAAAAGCCCCATCCCAAAACCTACTGTGTTCTTCTAACAGTACTTACACAACACTGCAGGACCAACCCTTAACTGTTCTCTCCCTCCTCTATTGGAACGTTTGAAATTTAACCTTAATTTAAATTTTGTAATGTGATTTCTTCCCAAATACTGCAGCACAAGGATAACTTAGTCTTAGAAACACCAACTCCCAGTGATTGTATTTCTATTTAAATAAAAATTGCTTACATCATTCCATTTAGCATTCAACCTCTCAAAACTTCTCATTGTCAAAATGTACCCATCTATTCAAGTGCACTTTGTACACCACGACTTAACAAGCAGCTATGAAGAGTGATGTGCATCATGCAGGTAGCATGGAGGAAATGTTGTGGAAGGAATTTCCAGGTTTCTTTAGGCATAAGATCATATTCTTTAGACTTAAAACCATAGACTATGCTTTGTACTTGAGAAGTCCATTACAACACCCTAAGAGAAACTGTTCAAGGAGACTTGTTGCTTTGCTACAGCATCTTTGCTGACAGTATCTTCCCGAATCAGAAGTGATACGTTGCACAGAAAAATGATTCAGAAAAACCATTGTAAAAATATATTAGCATTTATTTTGAATTGTATATATATGTAACATAAATTATATATATTAAGGAATATATATTTTTAAGTTAACTTTGTAAATTAATTTGACCAAGGAAAAGAAAAAGTTATATTTATTAGAGGCTGTAACATACTAAACCAGATGATCTTATTTATATAAATCTCCTTGATTGAACAAGTATTAAATACTTCTCCAGATTTCAATCTAAAAGCACTTGAAGTCTTATCACTCACCATTCCAGTTTTGAAAACATACAGACTGGGGTAACTGTTAATCCCTTTAATTCGACAAAGCATTCTGTTATCTCCACAGTTCACAGCTCCAATGCGTATTACTCCATCCAGCTCCTTAGCAAATTCTCTCCACTAAAAAAAAAAAGTCAAAAAAGAGGCTATTTTCCTATAAAGATATAATGAAAAATGAGCACACGTTTTATTTCTGGCATTTTGAATTGTTGTCTTTGGTTTCAGCCTCAGTGTAAAAATCCGCTTCATTAAGTTTTATGCTATTAAAACCAATGAATTTTCAGAGTTAATTTACTTGTACGTACCGTAGGTGCTAAATCATGGCAGTGGGAGCATCGAGGAGAATAAAAATTCACAAACCACAGCTCTCCTGAGTTTACAGCAGCATCTAGATGGAGAGAAGAAAATTATAAGTAAATAATGCACATCTGCAATGTAGTTATAGAATGTACATTTTTACTACATTGTATTCCCCAAAAGCTGTATTAAGTATTTAATGACAGACACAGTAACAGTAACTCAGATGAGAAAAAGATTGTATCTCACTTGCACATACTCACTGTTGTAGGCAGGTGCACAAAAATCGTATTTCAGAAGCTATCAGCACCCTGACTTTCAGCATCTGTTCTATTAATTAAGAAAAAATGTACTGTCTGCAGATTATTCTAGATGAAATGTGCGATAGTGTAAGTCTGGTTACAAAATACAAGTTCTAAAAGATTTTTACCCACTAGAATTTTCCATTTCCTTATATTACTTCAGGTATTTAGTGGGGTCCAGCTGGCGATCTTTTCATGAAGAATTGATGTCTAACGCAATTTAAAAGTCCAAGTTAATGTAATTACTAGAAAAGTCAAGGGAAACATTAAAAAATAATCCTGCTTTTGAAAGAAAACAACAGCAACAAAATATACATGAAGAGCAGTTATCAGCTGGAATTACTTGGCTCTTAGCCTGTCCACTTTTGAACATAATTGTTATAGTGGATTTTGTAACTTATATTTGCCCATATGAAAATTTCCTCACAAAAAAGACAACTAAGGAATGTGTAGACCCTGCAAATAGATTAACCAAAGCAAGACTGTGCTCTCAGGGTGAGCATTGTGAGGGTCTGCTATTAGAACAGTTTACAAAATTAATTCAGTATGTAGGTCCAATCTTGTACACAGGAAATTGTATTCAAAATGCACATTAAAAAATCCAATATTTTTTTTCTCTAGACTCTCTTAGTAATACACAACTTAGCTGTAATTTTAAAAGAAAAAAAAATTGATTATATTCTCATTCAAACTGTTATCTGTCCAGACCTTAGCTGTGTTTTTGATTTCTGGTATCACCTTCTGGTTTTGAATCACACATAATTGACTGGATTTCACAGAAAAAAAAATATTAGAAAAGTTCTATCAAGTACATTTTTATACAAGAGAAACAGCAATGATAAATTAGGAGAGACAAAATTTTAATTAAAATAATTTCCTTTTACAGGTCTCACAAAATAACTTTGAAACTTAATGTAAACTTTTTATTGATATTGATCTATTTGCTAACTAGTGTTTAACAGGAAGCGTGAAGGGGTATTTTTTTTTGTTGTTGTTTTCTCACGTGAAGATGATTTTCCAACACGTGTTTGTACAGATAGGTAAGAAAAGCTCAGCAGGTAAAAATTGTACTTTGGGTTGTCATGCTGTCAAACAGTCATTTATTTAAAAAACTTACCAAATTCTCCTCTATCCAATGTTATAATTTCAGGATCATCGTCATAAATACCTATTAAAAAAATTCAACAATTGCTTCTTATTTTTCCGTCTTTAAAATGAAGAAACAAAGTATCATCTTATGCACAAAGGAAGACAGTAGATTTAAGATGAAATACTAAGCTGGCAAAGAGGTTGTACAAAAGTGCTATCCATGTTTAATAATGTGGAACCTGGGTTCAACCTCCTGCTAGCTCACTCTCATGCTACAAAAGCTGCTGTCAGAACAGTTCTTTTGATAATTTAGTAACCAACCACGGAGAGAGCAGAGAATTAGAACTACTGCTGTTATGGCAAGAGCATTAGAAATAACATCATCCAGTTGTCAGATTAAAATTCAAGAAGCCTCAGCTCTCAGTAAGAGATTTATGTAATGTCCAGAAGCTTCCACACTTTCTCTCAGCCTCTGGTTATCTAAACACTTCAATCACAAAGGTGTTTCCAGCCACAAGCTTTTCCACCATCAGAATGTAGGAATGCAGCGAGATGAAGTGGACAGAATAAAGGTAAGGAAGACAAAGCTAACCAGTCCCACCTAGAGCATCACTACAGAACACTTTACTACTTCAACTACACAAGAAAGGCAGTGCAGAGTTACCAAAAATACTATTAAAGAGCATCTTATTATGCTACTACGGTTGCAGATCTTTTACAGTACCTAACATGAGGAGATGTCATTTCACCTGAAGTATACAAGGATTAAATGCAAATAATGAGAGAAATTAATTTCTACAGGTGACAAGGTACTTTTTATATTATTATCCACTTTTATCTCACATAATATAATACATACACTCACCCATACATATAAGTATATATAAATCTCTATTTTTATATACATACTCACACATAAAAATAGATGCTCTCCAAATGACTAATAGACATTTAAGGATACTGTTTCTCAACCAACCAGTGAAACTTCAGGCAGATAATTTATCTGAAGTAGTTTTAGGATAATTTCCGTATTTTCCCGTGATAACTGCATCCCTGGTTTATTCAATTTCAATCTGCACAGACATTAATTTCTTAGAAATTGGGGCATATTAAATCAAACACCAGAAAAAAATTGTTGCCAAGGTGGAGGTTCCTTTCAGCTCTTTCTTTCATCCCAATCAAACTATGTATCTCAGTTCACTGTTTTAGTTTACTCCTGTTACACCAGCTCTGAGAACCATTTATTGCAGCCTTTCCCTACAAATACCTAAAATCTGTGGAGATAAACCTTAAATAACTTATCTCAAGATCACTTTTAGGTATGATTCTGTTATTGTTTTCAGTTTCTACTACCTCTTCACTGATCTCTAATTGCATAACTGCATATCAAACAGCGCAAAAATCTCCTCTCAAAATCCCACTGAGGAATACTAAACAAAAAAGGTCTTCCCTAAGTTAAAAACAATCCTGATGAAATATTAACACTGACATTTAGGTGAAAGAAAAGCTTTGCACTTTAAAAAAAATAAACAAGAAGTTAGATGACCTATAAAAAGGCAAGCAGCAGGAACAGAAGGCTAGGTAAATAGATTGCATCTTTGGGTAGCCATTAACAGGGTAAATAAAATATTGGGCCAGCAGAGAGAAAGTGACAGCTACAGAGCAGACAGAAATCCGGAGGGTACATCAGAAACACGCGAAAAGCTCCGATATAGATCTGAATATTGCATTTCCTTGTGACTGTTTTAAGCAAATCACAAACACACATCATAACTTACCAAAATCATAGCGATAGAAGTGCCAGCTTTCATAACGACCTCCTTGCTGCTGGTCTTCGAGACCCTTCTCTCCATATTTATCATACTTCTTCCGTAGATCTTCATCTTTAAGTACTTCATATGCTCTATTTATTTTCAAAAAATTGTCATGTGCATTTGGATCATTCTATGTAAGGAAAACTATAATTAGTAATTAATTAATAAACCACATTGTGCATATAATGCTGAGAAAATTATCTTTGGAAATATTTTTATATCCCTGCTAAGGATGCCAGTTGTGATGGAAGCAGACATTGCACAGTGATCTCAAAACAAACTACAGTAAAGTTTTCCTTTCCTGAAGCCAGATGTGCCCTCTTATTTCTTCATCCTCACTGAAGTACCAACTGAAATACAAAGTGAACTGGTAGGAGGCTGTAACACTCTCCAGTGATCCCTCTTCTTTCAACTCTCTCTATTCAGTGGAATTAAAAAAAATACTCAAGAATGAAGTCATACCATTTCCTCTATAGTCTTTTCCACTACCCTAGAATCCCTACTCAACCAGTTCAAAATCTCTGCTATAGACACAGATTCATCCCTTCTGGTGTTACAGTGTAGACAGATGCCCCCTCCTTTTATTTAAAAAGCATTCTTGTTTCAGGTAGCTTGGGAATTAGAATGGTGAAAAATCTGCAGACATATTTGGAACCCCAGTTTGGGATCTTCACTGGTGCAGTGTAACAGTGGTGTGCAAAATGTGCCACACAGTCCTGCTCTTTTAACTTCTGCTTACATGTTTCATCCAAAAGACTTTTCCTTAAAGATTTTTGATTATTTTTACCTAGATACACAGGAAATCGGTTATGGAATCTGTCTAATGGGCTCCTCTTCTATACATCATCACTAAGGTTGAAAATAACCTGTTGAAAAATCTTCAGTAGTATCTGCATGCTTAGAAACTACAGAATCTGACCCAAAATGCCATTATTTTGAAAGTACCAACATAGGGAAAACAAAACTTTCATTTAATAGCTACAAGTTGGCATTCCTAACTTTGCTGACATTTGGCTTTCTCTGTAAGCTGTCAGAGGCTCCAGTGCAGTCAGTGAAGGCCTTGAGCTTACATGAAATACTGCTGTCATTTGGGACTCCATGGAGTTGTACATACAAAGACCTAAACACTTTTATTTCCTGGGAATTTCTACTTATCTCAATTCATTTCAAGGAAAAAACGATGATGTTTAAAAGCGATTTCTGCGTATTTCAGAAATATGGTAGCACAGACTGAGCCATTCCCAATCTTCTTTCTCCAGTTAGTCCAGAGCTCTTTATAACCTCCACCATTATACCTTGGCAGTCCCAAAACGTCTGTTTTGTCCTATCTGATACCTGGAGACTGATGTCTCAGAACAGGCTGTTCTTATTTGATGTTTAGAGAAGACTTCATGGTAGGGAAACAGCAAGTCCCCCTAAGCTAAGTGGAAAGAGGAAAACTCATCAGCTCACCAACAAGGTATGGTACACGCGTAAGTTTTCCTCTAGTTACAAAAAAATAAGTGAGAATTAAAGAATCTTGACTCTTTTTACTACAGCAACTTAATGCAGCCCAAATTCAACACAACCATGTATGACCACTCTCACTTTTTGTAAATTTTCTCTGCAGAAAATCGGAGTTGAACTATATTATCAAGTGGTTACTTCACAATAACAGAGATACATTTTTGATAAATTAAAACTGCTTTTTGTTTAACCACCAAGATCAATTAAGTCAATAACTTTGACTTGTTAAAAAGGTAACTTACCTGATTTTTATCAGGGTGCAACTTTAATGCCAGCTTTTTGAACGCCTGTCGTATTTCCCTACTACTTGCTTCTTTGGATACTCCAAGTAAACTATAGTAGTCCTGATCAGTGCACACAAGAACTATTACACATACTAAAACTAGCAATAAATGCCTTTTGAAATATCTAATATAATCTCCTTTGGATGCTAAAAACTCCATTATGAAGCTTTTGGAAATTTCACAGGTTCTGATTCAGACAGACTTTGAGAAGAGTCTCCAGTAAACGTGCCAACGTTCAGAGATACAGATGTATTTATTGCAGAGCTCTTCAAAATGCCTGTTGTTCTACTTCATGTCACGAGTCCTGCTAAAGAGACATCCTGTAAGGTGACAGAAGAAAAAACAATTAAATATTACTTATTCAATAAATACAGGTTAGTAACGAGCCCCACCGCCAGCTTGTGCGGACTGCACGTGTACATTTAAGTTACTGGATGGCTAATTACCTTGTTTCTGAACACCACACAAGTGGTAGACCATCTCTTAATTGTGACTGCGGTAATCAGGCACAGCTTCACTGAGTGACATTAAAAGCCACGCACCGGTATCGCATTAAAAAAGGCGGGTTTAGGAGGGCTCCTTCTAACCTACCTTCAGCACCGCCGTGGGTCATTCCTCCGAAAGGGCTGGGTGGCTTTGAGCCGGCCGCCGCCCCGGGGCGGGGGCTGCCCACCAAGGAGGCGGCGGACGCCCCTCGCAGACAAAGCCGGGCAGACGAGCACGGAGCCAGGAGCTGCTGCCGCCGGGAGGGCGCAGGTAGGAGCCCCGCGGGGCTGGGGGCCGGGCTGCGGCGGGAGGGCGCGGGGCCGCAGGGAGGCACCGGGGCGGGGC
>VZTH01017875.1:470878-486102 GCA_013397815.1 Aleadryas rufinucha | reverse complement strand
GAGGCGGGCGGGGCGGCTCCGGGGCTGACGTGGCCGCCGCTCCCACCTCGGGCGGGGGGCTCGGCTCCTCCCGACCGCTCCCTGCCGGGGCACCCCGGGTCCGCCCCCGGCCCGCCCCTTCCTCAGCCGCGCCCGCCTCCTGCTGCTGCCGCCTGGAGCCGGCACCGCGTCCCTGGGGAGCCCCGGCGGGTCGAGGGGGTCAGGAATGGAGAGGTGCCCGTGGTAGAGCTGAGCAGCAGCAGCAGGAGGAGGAGGAGAGCTCGCCAGAGGCTCTCGTCCAGTCCATGCCCTGAGCGCAGGCCCCGCCTGAAGGTGCCGCATGAGTTTCTAGGGATGTGAAGCCAGCGAAGGGACCCGTTTCCGAAGGGCGATTCCCCGCTGCTCGGGCAGCTGCCGCGGCACGGCCGGCGGTGGGAGGGGGATGAGGTTCAGGTCTCCCCGCAGGCGGCCCCTTTCTTCCTCTGATGAAATGTCCGCAAACGCACAGGCCCGAGGCACCGCCAGAGGCTTCCCGGCGAGGGCAGCGCTCCCAGCCGGGCCCGGAGGCAGGGCCAGGGACACGCCAAGCGTCGTTCGAGGCGCTGGGTGCTCCTGCTGTCCGAGGTCAGGCTGACAGCCAAGCCTAGGCGAGGGTTCTGAATGGACTGGGCAGTAATGGGGTGTTTTGGGGGTTGCGGAGGACTTCTTTCAGAAGTTCACATAGGATTAAGAACTATTAAGCTCTTAATAACCAGTTGTTACTGTTAGTGGAGAAAAAAACATACGTTGTTTTATGAGCAGGACCTGAAAAGCAGGTTATCAAACGCATATATTGCAAGAAGTCTTTGCAAGTATCTTCTGTTTCAAAGATAGTTCGAGATTGTGTTGCAATGCTTGTAACCCAGGATTTCTTACAGTTTGCCTCTCTGTACACTTGCTTTGTTGAAATGATGTCAAAAAGTCTGTCGGTTCACTCTCTTGGTCTCATTTATGTAGATGGAACAAATCATGACTTCTGACAAAGTCAAAGTGACAACGAAGTACCTAAGGCTCATTGTTGAAAGGGAATTCTTTTTGTGCTTGTTCTTTAGTCTCAGCTACCTGAATAAATATTTCCATTGTGAAATATTTTTGGGAAAAAAACTATTGAATCAACAAATACAAAGATATACTCCAGTATAATGTACTTGAGAAATTAGTTTATAATGTTCATGTTACTGCTTATTATTACAGAAACCAAAATAGCTGTCAAACTAATGATGAAAAACATATCTGCTGAAACATTGTATTTCCTTCCCAATGGTTATGTGACAAAGTAGTTTAGTAGGTGATTCCTTTGCTTCTAATTTTCAGAATTTAAATGAGACTGCTCACAGAAACACTGACTCTTCGTTGCAACATTTGTTTCTTTGTGTCTATTCACTGACTTGGGGTCTTTCAGAGGGGATGGGATAATATATTGCAGTCGTTATAAGTTCATTTAGCATGTGATAATACATAAAATCAGGCATATTAGGACACTATGGTATATAGTATAAATATAAACTAATATAAAACATACGAAATATGTTGGTCTGAAGTAAGTTTTATGTAACTGTCACGTGTTTCTAGGTAAGCAAAATGATTTCTCTCTCAGAACTCACATGCAGCAACGAACTATGTGTTAGGGAATGAGTAAAAGCTCTCCTGTTTAGCTAGAGGAGTACAGGAACAGGCATTTCTGGATCTTCACTTATGATTAAAACTTTAATATCAACCTTAATTTAAATTAATGTTATATTTTTGCAAGCCGTGCATGTCTGAAAATATTAACTCAAATATTTGCTTGAATTCCTAAAGGTAGTGAGTTCCATGAGTTACTCTGCTGTTCTTTTTGTCAGTGTCTTTCAATGCCTAATTTGAGCATTAAAAGAGATGTTGAGCAAATGCCTTTATGTAGTCTTAAGGGTTCTGATAATTTTAACGGCTAACTATCCGAGTTTTATCATATTGCTATAACTTTTTTTCAAGTTGATGTTCTGATTTAATAAAATGATTCAGTTTCCTGTTGCTTTTGTTGTGGGGTGTTTTTTTGGGGTGTTTTTTTTTTTTGGTTTGGTTGGTTGGTTGGTTGGTTGGTTGGTTGGTTGGTTGGTTGGTTGGTTGGTTGGTTGGTTGGTTGGTTGGTTGGTTGGTTGGTTGGTTGGTTGGTTGGTTGGTTGGTTGGTTGGTTGGTTGGTTGGTTGGTTGGTTGGTTGGTTGGTTGGTTGGTTGGTTGGTTGGTTGGTTGGTTGGTTGGTTGGTTGGTTGGTTGGTTGGTTGGTTGGTTGGTTGGTTGGTTGGTTGGTTGGTTGGTTGGTTTTTTTTGGTTTTGTTTTTTGGGTTTTTTTTTCCAACTGCTGGTTTTTATCAAATTATGTGTCTGCATGTCTAGATTGATTGCTTCTCTTTGTACACTGTCCTGGTCATATATAAAGAACTATGATGTGACATAGCTGCATTTCATCAATTAAGGAATATCTATGAATGTTTTGGTTTTCTCCCCTGCTCAGTGGTGTGGGCTTGGGTCAAGAGGTGCAGGAGAGACGAAGGTTTTGTGGAATTCTGAGCTGTAGCGTGCTGAACAAGTGGCCAGAAAGAACCAGGAAAAGCTGCTATAGCTTAAAATGTGCAGCGTGCCCTAATGCTAGAGCCTTCGGTTTTCGTGAAGGGTGTAATGAGTCGTGTCCCTCATGACTTCACATGACTCACAAGTCACTTAATTCACGATTCACTTTGTGATAGGCATTTGTCACCTGCTTTCGTAAGGACCCTGCCGAAGTGTAACTAAGCAGCCCCATTTGAGCAGGCAATGTTACCTTTTCTCACCAATTTGGTCTATAAGCCCAGAGAAGGACTAAAGTTCATTCTGATCTAAGGTCGTCTTTGGTAGTCACATAGTTAAATAAGCCACTGGCTCAGTGATTATATTGTTGTTTTGTCTATTTCTGCCTTCTACTGTTTGTTTTGAATCAGTTTTTAAAAGTCATGCCAGGAACTATGCATAATAATTGCAAAATCCTTCATTTTGCTGGAATTATTGCATCAAATTTGTACTTGATAAAGATTTTGAGACCTTTCCCCACTATGCTCATTTTTTTTATTTTCATCCCTCTTTTTTTCTTCCAACTGATTGTGGCTTTGTGGAACTGTGTAATCTAATTTTATTTTCCCCTGGGGAACTTGGGGACAGCGTATATTTTTTTTCTTTTATGAAATGCTTTCTAAGTGATTTCATTAGACCTTCTTCATTATCTCAAACCTCTCACACTTGTCAGAAGTCATTTCTAGCTTTTACAGCAGCATCCAAATCCGTATCTCATTTGACTTTAGTTTTAATATTTCATTTAATAAAATATTTTCATCTTATTTTCCCTGTTTTTGTAAAGGGGATAAAAAGGGAAAATCTAAAATATTTGCTTTTAAATTAGGACTAGTTAAAATAAAGGAAACCAGTAGAATTATGGAAAAAGTTAGTGTTATCATCAAGAAGAAACAGGAAAGAAGTGGACAATTAGATTTTTCACATGTTTTAGAAAATAGAAGCCAGGTCAGTAAGTTGGTATTAGATATGAATATTTTAATTAATTATCTGGTTAATATGGTGCATGCATAAAATTACTTTGTAATTTAAATTTAGAGAGCCAGTTGGAAAGGATGCCATCGAATACCATTTTACAGAATATATAAAATGTTTAATTAAGCAGTAAAACTATATAAACCATCTGCTTCTGTTGAAATAGTCAAGATGTTAGAGAGCCATTTCTTGTAATTTAAAACATCTATGCATTTTTGATTGCTTTAAAATTAGCATTCAGCTTTCATAAGGGCTTACTTTTTTTTTCCTGCAGTGAAATATGCAATAACTGTTAATGAAGAGGATTTTGAACAGAAATTCTGTTCATTTAGCACATTTTGAACTTTAACATATCAATTTTTGTCATCTAAGTTTTTTATTCTTGCTAGCAGCTTAAAGAAGATCAAAAGCTAAAGTAGACTGCTGCAGTTTGACACTTTTTGTGCAATGCATGGTGGGTAATTTAGGAGGAATTGTGATTTAGTCAGTGATTAGGAGGAACTGGGTTTTATTTTATTCCATTCATCAGCTGGGCCTTTTCCTGCAAACTGCTTCATTGATGCTGAGTAGCTGAAAGTGTCACGGGATACAGCTCTTTCAGGCCCTGGTGCTGCAAACCAACTGTCTAGCAGGCTGCTGAAGAATCAACATGAACTCGAAGAATCATATGTTTCCTGGCAGGAGAAGGGCTGTGAGCAGAAGGAATATGTCTCTTCAGTCATTCCCAGTGGCAAAATTCCTGGGGAATCCTTGCACAAACGAAAGCCACCTGACAAATCCAAACTAAAACCTAAACATTCAAAGGAGCTTACCAGGAATTCCATATCCGTGTTTGCAGGTTTTCAAAATCTGTAAATGGAGTGTGGTGAATTGAACAGGCAGAGCTGTATTCATCTCTAACTTCCAGGTTTATTTGGAGATTCTCTGATGCAATTGGAAAGCTGTTTGCAAGGTGCTTGTCAGAAGGGCGGTTTCTGACAATTTTGAGAAGATGAGGAGATAAAATGAGGTGTGGCTGTGGGGGCAGAAGTTTCCTGTAACGTATTCTTCACAGTCTAAGGGTTTCTTTACAGACCTTGAACACAAAAATGTGCTTTCTGTCTGACTTGGTCTGCCAGTTGTTGATTTTTGAATTTCTGACTGTGATGTTGCAAAGTGTTACTTCTCTTGTACATTCCAGGGATGTGTGCCTCACTCTGTTTCCTAATAGCCTCACAGAAATCTTTATAACTGTTTTGATGGACAGTTTTATATATACAGAAATTGTTGTAAGCACATAAAGTGTTAACACCTGTTCTTTTGAAAATCTAAATAGGACAAATAAGCTGTGAGATCCAATATTCTATAGAATTTTCAAACATCTTAGGTGAAGAGACATTCAGAGATGACTTCACTATAGTCCGCTAAAAGGGTAAAAATATTGACAGATTTGGTTCCAAAACCAGTCTTCCCTTACTCTGTAATGGCTTAAGAGTTTTTCTGAATTCAGTAATAATTTAAGGACAGAGGTGACTAGTTTGTATGCAAAGCATCCATAAACTTGACCAGGTCTTAAAAATCTCCACATCTGCAGTGAGACCTCACATAGAGAGGTATGCAAACCACAGCAGTGTAGCAGCTGGTGGAGCTATCTGAGTATCCTTGAAGGCGTTTTTATAAAAGAAAACAGAAAAAAACCCAAGACTGCAGCTCTTCAAAAAGTCTAGATCAAAGCAGAAACTTTGAAAAATGATGATAGATGTGTCACTTTGGAGAGGAGTGGCAGTCATCTGTCAATGTACAAAAAAAGTGAACAAATGGAAGTTGTTTTAACATTCACAGCCTTTAGTTAATATGATACAAGATGGGCTTGCTGCTTCTCATTTATCATTTAAACTTCCCTTTGGGGGTTTCAGAGTTTTAGCAGCCTACTCTAATTCTGCTGACTTACTGCCACTTTGTGTGCTGCACTGGCCCCTTTTCAGCAATTCTAAGCTGTCTGGCACTGTTTGGAAACAAAACAAAACATTCCTATGGCACTACTGAGATTTCCCATCTTCACAAACTACGTACTATGGCTATGGCCCATGAAGAGCAAGTCAAATTACTGACTTTGAGCTGATGATATGAGTTAGGACAAAATGAGACAAGTCTATTTCTCCTGCTTCCTGCCTTCACTGCAAGCTTTTTTGTTCCTTAATGTTAGGTCTCCCAGTATGTGTGGGGTGTGTGCATGTGTGGCTGGATGACTTGCTCCAGGCTGAAGCCCAGATTTTCTGCTCACAATTCATGGATTTACACCTGCTTGCTGTGCTCTTTATAGAGTGCAGTTATTCCCTGTAGACTCTTTAGTCCAAATCTAGCTACTTGGACTAGGAAAAGGCATGTTCACAGGAAGTCGAGGCAAAAGTTAAAAAGGTGAAAGAAGTCAGTGATTAGGCAAATTTGGTTGGAGGAGGCAGAGCTGGATGCTTTGACGCTAGGAGACAACAAATCATGCTTGTTGAAGGCAGTGAAAGGGGCTGCTTGGTTATACTGGGTTAGTTATTTAAAGGTTTGTACTTTTCCATGGTAATGCCTCAGGCTGTGATCTTTTAGTCTC
This sequence comes from Aleadryas rufinucha, assembly GCA_013397815.1. Classification (NCBI taxonomy): domain Eukaryota; kingdom Metazoa; phylum Chordata; class Aves; order Passeriformes; genus Aleadryas; species Aleadryas rufinucha. Next base: position 479,947 of record VZTH01017875.1, on the reverse strand, counting down.
ACTGATGAACACCCGTTCACAAAAATAACCTTGGACATCATGAGCATTTTTCTTGTAAAGTGGGTGAATCTTCAGAGCAAGTTGTGTGGTGCTATTTGTGCAGGGTACCTCCCCTAGTCTGTCAGAATTGCCTTCTGCTTGTCTTTGTGCTTCAGTATTTCCTCATTGCATTTCTAACCTGAACCGTAACACGCAGCATGTAGTGGAAACCACACATCTTCAGTGAATCTCTACATAGTCTCGTACACACTATGGCAGCTTGCTCACAGACTAGGAACACAACTGTTCTGTTGTCACTGAGAATTAAAATCATCCTCCCTTTGGGCACATAGGTCATTCTTTTGGTTTTACTTAATATTTTACTATTGAAGAGTGAATTAGGTGTTTGACTGTTGTTGTCTGTGGAGCTGATGCTGCCCCTTCCACATTGTGAGCAGGTAGAGGTTTATTCATTATGGACTTGTTCCAGAATAAATGAAACACCAAATTGCATACACTTGGGTTCTGTGTTAACATGACCTCTTCTACCTACATTGTAGCTGTCTTAACACAGTGGGAGTTTTGTGTTAGGTCTCATGCTTAATTTGGTTCTGAAGGTGGCACTGTGAGGAAAAGCATTCATTTCCAGTGGTATGTCATATACATTGCTTATACATCTGACTGTACAGGGTGCTGCAGCGTAAGCCTTTGAGACAGTACAGAGAATTTAAACTGATTTATTTGCATTGTTACTTTATTTACATTGCATTTATTACTTCTGATGAAAAGAAAATGTTTAAACTCCCAATGGATAAACCAAATATATTAATTTAAATTTCTTGTGATTCACATTCAGATATCTTTAATGAGCCTGAGGAATGATTGCCAACTAAACTTGGCTCATTAATTTAAAACTAATGTTAATAGCAGTATTTTTGTCTGTATGCCTTTAAAATTGTTCCCTGTGCTCTTGTTAAATTCATGATCCATAAATAGATTCTTAATTTATGCTTTGAATCATCAGATAGTTATAACTTCTATGCTGAAATTGTAATAAAGCAAAGATTTCTAATAAACAGTAGCTTTTTAAAACATCTGTCGGTTCAGTCAGCACTTGAGACACTTGGTATAAACATGTATGTGCTAGAGTCAAAACCCCACTGTTTTAAATGCCCAGTCTGGTTGCTGGGCTGAATCCTAAACTGCTTTCCTTGTGGTGTGAACTGGTGTATTTCTATTGAACTCACCGGGAACTGTCGCAGTGTCCTCTTCACAACTCTGGATATCTCATGTTATTTCAACTTCTTTACTGAGTGTTTGAATTAAAAAAAAAAAGTTTGTTTGATTTTGACTCTGCCCTTGGTTTATGTTTAATGTGAAAAGTTGTAATAAAATGCGATTTCTTATAAGCAAATTAAAAGGATATTAGTAGGACTATTATGAATGAAATACTATTCAAAGTGAGAGGAAACTGTTCAGCACATGTGGTCTCAGCTCTACAAGCACTTTGCAGTCATGTGCATTTGAAAAAAAACCAACCTAAACCATGACTACACTGAAGGGCTTATACCTAAAAAAAGAAGGGTATTTGTGTGTGTGAATGTTGGCAGAACTTAACCCTGTGCAATCAGGGTCGTAGATTTAAATGCTACAGAAATGCCATAATGTATTCACTTGATGCAAGAATTTATCAGAGTATGGTTGAAGACAGTTACTGTGATTCATTTTAATTATGTAAACTATCACTCATACATTGCAAATCAACATGCTTCAATCCTGTCTTTAGTATTTATTGTTGATATGTAAGCAGTTTTAAACTGCTTGGCATTTGTTCAAAAATGCTGCGTTTACTAAGAGCTTTGTAGTTGTCTTTAGAGTAAACAATTTTCCTCTCGGCATTGAAGCAGTGCAGTTGTTTAACTGGCTGTGCTGGGGGTGGCAGGTGTGGGCTTACACTCGAGCAGCTCTTTCCTGCCCCGGAGCAATGGCAGGGCCGTGATGTGGGCAGGTCCCAGGTTTGCTGGAGGAGAGCAGTGCCAGTGCCTGTGTTTTGCAGTCCCACATAGGCTCAGGTCCCACCTGGATTTGCTTCTCTATGACAGGTGGGGTTGCCACTGGTAAAGTCAAGGCTGTGTGAGTGCAGCCACTTGTCTGCACTGGGCTGCAGCGCAGAGGAGCGGGGCTCGAGCAATTGCACTGCCCTCCGCAGCAGGGTGGGGTACTGCCAGCCGCGTCATGAGGAGCACCGGATCAGAAAGTACCAGGCTCAGTTGAAAGCGGTGTTTTCCCACTGTTCTCCCCTAAGAAGGGAGAAAACGTGGAACTCAGCTAGGATGCAGCAATTTAATGCTCGAGTCCCTCTGCTTTCACTCCATGCCATCCACCTTACAAATCAGAGCTCCCAGAAGAGCTGCCTTGGTTTGATTTAAGAATATTAGCTTTGGCTCAGCCCCAGGCAAAACAGTCTGCTGGACTAGCTGCAGTAAGAGCCTGGAGCTGCAAAGTTGCCCTGCTGGAAGTAGGGTAGTGGGTTGGCTGCTGTGGCTGCTGACTTCTTAAGGAGCTAAATAGACAAGTGGTTTAGGATCATAGAACTGATTAAGTTGGAAAAGACCTCCAAGACCATTGAGTAAAACTGCAAATTTTTCCTAGTATCCAGTCTAAATCTTCCATGGTGCAACCTGAGGCCATTTCCTTTGGACCTCTCATTTGTTACTTGGGAGAAGAGACTGACCCCTTACCTCTCTACACCCTTCTTTCAGGTAGTTCTAGAGTGATAAGGTCCCCCCTGAGCCTTCTTTTCACCAGGCTGAACACCTCCTGCTCCCTCAGTCACTCCTCAGAAGACTTCTGCTCCAGATCTTTCACCAGCTTCATTGCCCTTCTCTGGACACACAGATTAGATTAACTACTTACTTTATTTGTTTGAATTTATTTTGTATAGGATATTTCCATAAAATTATTTTAATCACAGACTAAATATTAGTGTGCTTTCTGGTGGTGTATTGTGGGATGCAATATTTTCAGGTTTGGGGTGAACATTGACTAAAACCCTCTTACATAAAATATACAGCTGCCGAAAGGGCTTCTCCGTGAACAAACTTAAATTGATAGTGATTCATTCCTTTGATTATTTTTCAGAAACTTATCTACCAAGCATGTTGAAAAACCCTAAAAGGCCATCTTTTATCCAGCTTGTGGAGAGCTGTAGTACCTATGAAAGATATAAGAAAGTTAATATGAATTGTAGGCTAATTGAGCTTTGTATAAGGTTGTAAATTATTTTTGTGTTTGAAAACTTAGGTGATGTTGAATGTAATATTTGATAATCCTTTCCAACCCATAGTAATGGGTGCTAGCTTGTTTTATTAATAGCTAAAATTAAATGGAAGTCTTAACTGCATTAGTAATGAAAATCTGTGACATAATTATACATGTAATTTGGCACTGAAGGATAAAGAAAGGAAAATGACATAATGCATTTATTTCTATTTATCTTGATTTTTACTAATATAAGGTAATTAAAAAAAATGAGAAACTCTATCAGAACCCAGTTGCTCTCTGAGCCTGCAGTTCTATTAGCTGGTTGAACTCTGGCGTATGCGTACTAAAAGCCCAAGAGACTGCATGATACCATTCAACATATTCTTCTTTTAAGCAGTGCCACTGTTTGAGAGATTGTACAGACAGTGTTCTGTGCTCAGCCAAAGAGTTTAAGGAAGACTGAGACAGTGATGGCATCAGACTCTTCTCGTAGTACATTTTCCCTGTATGGGCCATTCACTTAGGAGTTGGACTCAATAATCCTTGTGGGTCCCTTCCAACTTAGAATACTCTGGGATTCTGTGTGATTCTGTGACTGTGCAGAGGATGACTATGAAACCAGCCCTGGCAATGCCCCTAGACATTGCAAGGAAAAAATGTCACTGGGGAAGAAGTATGAAAAACATTAACTGTTCTGAAGAAGACTTAATAGCCCTCTTAATCTAGCAATGTGCTAGATGGTTTGTTTTGGGTTTTTTTTTAAGTATAAAATGAGATTTAAATCAAGAACTGTGGAGCAAAAAAAGAGTGTGAATCCTAGTATTAGGAAGTGAGGGAAGCATCTATGTTTTTTTGTATCTCTATCAATAACAGATTCTAATCCATGTGTTTATTTTTTTTGTAACATGCAGCTCTGTTAATTGCGTATATGTTATTGTCAGGTTTATAAGTAATGTTTTATTTGTTCTAGAAGAGGCTGTCATATCTACAATATATTTTTCTGAGAGCAAAGCCTTGTGTTTTCCAATGAGTGGGAAACAAAAGAATATAAAAAAATAAGGCTGGCAAAGTGCTAGATTTACATAGGGATTTTATGCATTTAAAAGTTGTAGGAGTTTTTTTCCAGTTTCTTTCCTTTGTTTTAGAAGTTTATAGGAAATGAAATGAAACAACTAGTTTATTGTAAAATTCATATAAGCCTTGTCAACACTGCTTCTTGTATTATGTGGAAGAAGAGGTACTAAATATTTGCATGGAGCTGTTACTGGCATTGTGTCAGGGAGAGTATCCTGAGAATCACAATATGGTTTCCCTTTTCTCAGGGAAGAAAAACTATGCTAGTCCTTCTCCTGGTTCGGCCTACTCTCCCATCCATGCTGCTTCAGCTCGGCTTCTCTAGTGTATTTGGTGGGGAAAAGAAGGCTGCTCGGGCTTCTGGGTGGAAGACAAGAAAGTGTCTTCTATTAGTATGGCTTTTAATGCAATTTTCACTAATCGATGGCAAAAGTTGTCCATCCACCCACACTTTTTATGCCCTGTTCTAGTTACTGTGGAGCATTTAATAATCTACTTGCATGTTCTCATGCTTGAAGCATTGAGGAAAGCATCCACTGACCTGAATCAAGCAAGATCAAACTCCAAGTAGCTGTGAGTTCTGCTTGAATTACTGAAACAACTTTGAGGGGTTCATGGGGAAGGAGATATATTTAAATATACTTAAGGTGTTCATTTAAAGGTGGGGGTTTTTTCGGTGGTTTTTTGCTTTTTTAATATACAGATAGAGGATTCTGCTTCTAAGCTTAGTTTTGGATTTTTGAAATATCTCGAAATGGATTTTGTCATATTTTCCTTTCTTTACATTTCAATGCAAAGTTACATGTGTAATTGCATAATATTTGGATCTTGTGATAGTTATATGGAGCAGCAAAATTTACTACACTGCACGAAGAATTTAATTGATATGTACAAATATATAAACCTATTTAACTGGGAATGTGATTTTTGTTTTTCACTAACAGTGAACTCTTTTTTGGAAGGTAATTTAAGTAAGATATTGGCATACCTAAATGACCTATGCAAGCTTTTATAACTCCAAGTTTATTCCAGAGATCAGACACTAGAGGGAGCCCATATCACAGTTTTCTGCATTGAGATAAGCGGCTTTACAAAGATAACACTATTTCTACTAATGAGTAATTTAAAGCGAAATTTCTTATGGCTTTGCGATACAAAAGAAAATATCACAGTACTATAGGACACTTAGGTGAAAGCATTTTTGGCAATCTTTCAATTCATAAAGTCAGTTCTCCCTTACCACTGTCTGTATTTTCTGAGTACTACGAAAAGAGTACAATAGAGGAATCTTTGTTCTGGTGCTTATATAACAGAAAATTTATGGCAGTTCTCGTAAAGAACTCTCAAGACCCTGTGAGTGCAGTAACACAGAGGAAAGGCTTGAGTACATGTGTGTTGAGGCATTCTTCGTGTTTAGGCAGTGTGGAGACGTGAGATTTTTGACATCTGCTAGAATACAAAATTTTACCTTTGTTTGTGAATGCCTGCATGTTGCATAAAACTTCCAGCCATGTGTCAGTGAGCACATAAAATATGGCTCCTGCAGTAATAACCAGCAACGTGTGTCAGACACCGGGCACAGGGCCTTGTGTAATGTTACAGCAGCCAAGGGGTCGTGGTTAAAGTCATTATTTAACTGCAGTCCTTAACCTTTTGATTGCATTTTTTCCCCTCACTAAATAAAGAGGCTTTAGAATTTAGCACGGTTTCAATCTGTCCAAGACAGATTGCCTAAGACTGCACCTGCACTGCATGACGTCGTTTCCATGCTGTGCCTGTGCTTCCTGCCCACCACACTTTCAGATGGTAGTGCCCCCCCAGTCTCCTCCTGTTATATAGTCAAAATGCACACTCAAATCCACAAGATGGGAACTGTTCCCAGTTTCAGCCTGGGTGCAGTTGGGCTCACCCAAAGTGAGAGTGCAAGTCTGGATGAGAGTTAAACACAGTCTTTAATTTTAACTGCCCAGACTTAGATTCACTGTGCTGAATACTTCAATTCAAGGAACTGGAAGATGTAATGTTTTCAAAATTCGTGTTAATAGAGGATAGTGGAGAAAAACGTGTTGTTTTGGTAAAATACTAAAATGCAGTATTTATTAATTCTGAGGGACAGCTTCCATATTTCCTGTAGCAATTCACAAGGGATTCAGTACTTAAGACATTCTATATCCTAATTGCTCTGTATATGTAGTCTCTTGCTTTATAAATGTTGGAGCTAAATCCATCAAAATCTGTTTACAAAGACAGTATTCATTATTAACTGCTTTTTACTTGCTTTCAGATCCCTTTGTCATGCTGCTAGCTAACAGCAAGCGTTTTTTTCAACACTTCACATTAGCAGATGATTATGTAAGTGTGTACTGAAACTTATTCACAGGGTAGGTAGTATCAACATTGTATTTACAATTCAAATAGGAGCAGAGATGTATGTAATTTACCAGGACACACTCTCTCCATCCATCTGTTAACTGTGCACTTAGTATTTTCTGTTACAGAGCATTCTAACCCAAACATCTTTCCTCAGCGTAGATACCATTTGTCTCTATGCACTACACTTGTGATTTGCTCCATACTGGTTTTCCCAGACTATTGTGGTTTTGTCCTTCTGATCACAAAGAACATTTTTAGAGCTTTGCTAAGATTGATAGAAAATAGCTCCTAATAGTTAAAAATCTCAGTCGCTTGTGCAATTTTTTAAAATTAGCAGCTATTATGGATGTTTGTGTATGTGTTTTAATATATCAAAATATATTAATTGAAAGATTGTATACATGTAGTGCAAAGCTACTATTAATATTGTTTTCATGGTTTGAAGAGTAGTCAGTGCTCTCTGTCCATAGCACAGAGTGAACACAGAATTGGTAATTTTATAGGTCTTTGTGGTGCTTAGTATGGATATACAGAAAGGTTTGTAAATATCTACCAGCTGATTTTCACAACACACCTCTGAAGCAAAAGGATATTTCTATTCCCATTTTGAAACTGGAAAATATGATATTCAGATCAATACTGGTGAAATAAACAACTTTATGTACACCTTTAAGGAGAAGACGAAGGAAAAACTTCCTAGTCTTCTGAAAATGAATATGAAATCTAGATGCATGTCTTACCAGCACTCCTGCTTTCCTGAAGGTCTGTGACATGAGCAGTTTCTTACCCATTGAATAAAAAGAAGCTGAATTAGTTTAAACAGTAGGAATATAGTTATTCTGATGCAACTTTTCTTTCTTATTTAAACAGGCCAGGGTGTATTATCATACAGCACATAGGCAGCAGATTTGGAAGGTGTGACAGCCCATTTCAGAAGTACAATGATAAGCAGCTAGAGACAGAAGGACTTACTAAACTCTTCAGCTGACACAGTGACACCAAGAAGAGAAAACAGTCCCAGGTTTGTAGGCTAATTGCAGCTTAACAAACTGTCATGTTAGGAAATCTTTTATGACTACTCACTACTTTTCCATTAACAAATTAATGTGTGTTTGCCCACAAGGGCACGTGAATCCCAGCTTGATTTTTGTCAGTTCTCTGCCTTCTCAGTGTTCCCTTACCCACTGTCTTGGGGAGTTTGGCTCTAAAAGGCACCTGGTAGTACTGTTCAAGTAGCTATTTCTGTTGGATGTGGAGCATTGCAAGCTCAGATTGGAGAAAGTCTCTCACTGGAGGACTGGCCATGTAAGAAATGTTCTAAGAGTTTTTCAGACAACAGTTTACCTGGCTGGGATTGATGTATTAAACAGTGTTCAGGTGCTGGTGAAAGGCTGTACTTGCCAAATCTCAGAAATTCAAGCTGACAGTCTAGGAAAATAGAGACGTGTGAACCTCAGAACTTTCCCAGTATCTGGAGATAAAGATTTCTGGACAGGAGTGAGAGAAAGGGCTATTAACAGAACTAACATCTCACAAATAGTGAGGGACTGAGGTTAAATAGCCGTGAAAATCTTCTGAAAGCATAATTTGGAGGAAAAAAGCTATTTGCTTGTTCAAATGATTGACAATTCAATCACGAGCAATTCACATGTTTCCATTAGACTGAACTAAGAATATGCCAGTCCTGCATCACAGTGATGCATTTAGAAAATAATTCTAGCTTTCTATAGTTGTTTACATGAATAACAAGATTGAAAAAAAAGAACTAAAAATTAATTTGGTGACTCTGCTTCCAGTCATGTATGCAATTTTATTTTAAGATAAAAATTTTGATGTGCCCTTCAAACAGAAATTTCTTACATTTTTGTATTAAAGGTGACTGCTAATCTGCAGCAGTAAACCACGGTAGGATTTTTCTGCTTGCCACAAAGGGGTGATGGTGGTTTGTGTCAAGTCCCAAGCACTTGCCTACTTGTTCCGTGTACCTTCTAGTCTATCATGTAAAGAAGAAAACTCATTATGGCATTTCTTTTGAATTTGTGATTACTCTGAGGAATATTTTGTTTGCATTCTCTCTCTTTGCTATGTGAAATATGTGAAAGGGTGGAGCTGCAGCAGCAATAAGAGATCTCTTGGTAGAACCTTGTGTTATTACAACTTGTTGTCTTGACCTGAAGGTGTGGAAAGAGAAATAATACACTAGTGGAAATCTGTATTTAAGCTTTGCTACAGAAACATGTTTCGTGGAAATAGATGCCCTGTGCCTTACTGCCCCATGTAGTAATTGGAAAGTTTATGTGGGCTTGAGTTTGTTTGGCTGGACTCTGATGAAGGATTTTGTGTGGTTTTTTTTTTTTGTTGTTGTTTTTTTTTTTTGTT